>JAUTDX010000817.1:0-78289 GCA_030844895.1 Ambrosia x helenae
CTCCATCCCCTGATCCGTCATTAAGTATTGATTTCTACGAGCGAACCCCTGAACAACAAGCTTCGCTTGGATATCTTGTTGACCAATCACAAATGAGAGAACGTGAAAATGATGCATCATCAAATAATCAAACATCTGAAACCCCATGGATCAGTTGGAGCAGTGCTGGGCGAGAGAGCTATTGCTCAGGTAATAGTGCAGAATTTGCAGAAGCCTTGTTTCGCTATACTGCACCAGAAGAGGTACTATATATTCTTCTACAATGTGAAAGTTTGGCATTCAGTTATTTTAATCAAGTAGTACATAAATATATATCATCTGACCAGGTGATGACATTCCCATCAACATGTGGAGCTTGTGCTGTAAGATGCGAGACACGGATGTTCGTGACCAGTATCCTTTCTTCTTTCCTTTGCATTGTGGTGCATAAAGGGAAATAGCCTAAAAAATAACCAACTTTATTCAAATTTCCATTTAGATACAAACATTTCCTAAGCCAGGAAAAACCATCAAATTTCAAATGTTCTAATTTTAAGGTAATCTTCCAAGTTAACTTGTTTCCAGGTGGCCATGTCAGCCATATCTTAAAAAGTCAAAGTCATCAAAACTGAGACGTTGGATAAAGAACTTGGCCGAAGTTTGATTTTTAGCACTAAATTACTACAAACCAAATAAAGTTGCAACAAAATTACCTTAATAATATTGTCTGAAGTTTGGAGGTTTTTACTAAATTCAGTTTGGAGTTTAATAGTTTTTCCTGGGTAAAATTTGGTTACCTAAAATAGAAAAATGGACCAAGAACCAAAGTATTCCTTAAAATGGACTTGAATCAGTTCATATATATTTGCAAATTCACTACATAGATATATGAGAAACATCACAAAGTCTCCATTTATTGGAAATAATTCTTTATATTCTCTCTTTTTTCTGTAATAAGAATGCATCCCTTTCAAGTTTTGTTAGCTTGACTATGGACAGAGATTCCTTACTTCCAAGAAGTAATCGTGATGGCATCTACGTGTGATGCTTGTGGCTATAGAAATTCTGAGGTTTGTAAGCATTCCTTTCTATGCTGATTTTGGCCCGATATCCCCATATTCTTCTACGGTTGCTTAGTGCCCGGTTCCTTGCAGTTAAAGGCAGGCGGTGCTATACCTGCAAAAGGAAAGAAAGTGACACTAGTAGTGAGAAATGTTGAAGATTAAGCCGTGATGTGATTAAGGTATGAGTATGTCTATTCATGTTATTGATTGATGGAACTTTATGTCTGCTCTGTTTGGGTCTGTTGAGATGTAAGAGTGATCATCTTTAGATATATGTACAATACAGTTATTTTGCTTATTTTGTTTATCTAAGTGCATGGGTAGGCTTTTTTAAACATTTCTTCTGTTAGCCAAGTTGCTTTTGTTCATGATGCAATAAATGTTATTGTTTATAGAATTTGCTTATTCATAGACTTATAAGCTGGAAATAGCCGGTAAATTGATATTTAATCAGTTCTACTCCATTGGTTACTGGAACACAAAAGGCCAACTTATTCCTAAGCAAATAAAAATTGATCATGTTACTTGACACTTGTCTTCTTAGTAATATGAAATTTGGTGCCGTGTCGTATTTAGGTGAGCCAGTTATTCTGTCATATAACACACCCATTTTTTTCTTTTGGTTGTCATGGTTATAAAATATGGAATGAGGGAGCCGAGCATATAAAAGATGTAAGTGTACAGTACAACTGTACATAGCACTTTTTCTGTCATATAAGACACCCAAAACTGCTTCTGTTCGGTTCATGTTAACTTGTGTACCTTCCCCATGATACAAATTTTCCATATGATCTTAATTTTTTCCATGTATGTGTAACGTGTCTCTTGTTTTTAAATGGTTTGGTATGTACCAGTCAGACACTGCAAGTGTAAAAATCCCAGAGATCGATTTGGAGCTTGCAGGTGGCACATTGGGAGGTCTTGTGACAACTGTGAAGGTTTGGTCACCAAAATCAGTGAAAGTGAGTTCATTTTCATGCCTCGTTTTCCCTTCTGATGTATAAACTTTACAAAAATAGTCCCTGATTTTTTTAAATATGGGGAATTGCATCCCGACTTAAACCTTTTATCCCTTCTGCCAACGTTAATTTGATGGCATTGAAACATGGTTATCTTTAAGTATGTTCTTGTACATTGTAGGTCTTGAAAGAGTGCATGGTTTCACTTTTGGAGATAGTCTGGATGAGGAAAGAAGAAGAAGATGGCTGGCTTCAGGGCGAGACTCGTCAAGGTATGAAGCTTATAGTAATCCTGTGTTCAAGATTTACCTCTATACCACAATCAAAGTCCCGTTTCTGAACACACGAATCTTATGAACTTGTGTTTACACTTATATTGCTAGATGGTTGACTTTATAATATCCTAAAAAATCCAATATATATTGCGTTTCTTTTAGACAATGTTCATGTATATGCTCAACTCCGAGAAATTAACTTTACGGTTCTTGATTTTCGGTTTTATTTACCGTAATAATCTGTCTTTGTTTAAAACAATAACTTCGTGCCTGCAGCTTCTGAATATAGAAGAACCTTGGACACTGATCTTAGATGATGCTTTGGCGAACTCTTTTATTGCACCGGCTACTGATGATATTAAAGATGACCGTCAGTTAACTTGTAAGTCACTTCGAGTCATTAATAATGGTTTTTTATTTATTTTTTTATTTTTTAAATAGGAGTTTATTGAACACAAATGGTTTCTATATGAGAATGTCTCCCATGACCAGGCCAACTTGATATGGTAATTGTTAAACAAAAGCTTTTTCTCTCATCTGTGATCCTATATTTTATTGTCATTATTTACATATAATCAGAAATCTAAACGAATAAAGGTTTCTGAAGCTCAGGGTCGATTGAGAACCGATTTGAAAAAATGGGAAAAACTCAAGAAAGTCTTGAAATGACAACTGAACTTAATAAAGCTGGTATCGGTCCAAATTGGTCTGTTCTTGGTATTTTGGATCTGAACCGAGTTTTGCAGAATTTTGCACGCACTGGATTTTTCAAACATATATGAAGTCAAATTTTGCTATATTTGTGATCTCTGTTAACCGATTTTGGTTGTGGTAATTTGCATGAAAATTTCAGTTGAAGAATACGAGAGATCATGGGAACAAAATGAGGAGTTGGGTTTAAATGACATGGACACTTCATCTGCTGACGCTGCATATGCTTCTGCTTCGTGAAAGGATGTTCGTTCTTCTTTTTCTTAACTTGTTTCTCATGTCTTAGTTTCGTGTCAGTGTTATAAACACCTATTAGTATAGTTGTAATCCATGAATAACTGTTTGACTAAACCAAAACATGAAATTCATGGTATTGGTTAGTATAAAACGGATTCGGGTCGGGTCACGGCAAACATAGCTAGACGGGTCATGTTTTGGTATTTAAATTTTAACCCTTTTTTTACGTTGTTGTGTTGTAAGTTGTAATCGTTGGATAGTTTATATAATAAAAGTTTAAAAAGTTACATGTCAAACTGACTTTTATAATTAACGAGTTAATGTTAACCCGCGCGTTGCAGCGGGATGTTAATTATGTTAATACTTCAATTGTAATTAACCGCCATGATAAAACTAAACGTTGTTAGACCATGCGTAGTGGGGGCTTTATATATAAAGCCCCCCTTTCTGATTGGTCCACGTGGCAGCTGAGTCAGCATGAAGAGATAAAGTGAAAAAGGGTGTAGTGGTGGGGCTTTATAAATAAAGCCCCTAATAATATTTTATTATATCTTTTAAAATAAAAAACTAATAAAATCAAACAAAGGAATCTCTGCCAAGCCACGTGTCCTAACTAGGGGTGTTCAAAAATATCCGAATCCGAAAATCCGATCCGAAATATCCGATATCCGAATCCGAAACTATCCGAAAAACCGGATATCCGAAATTTCGGATATCCGAAATTCGGATATCCGAATTTTCGGATTCGGATTCGGATAGTGATTTTGAAAATTTTCGGATATTTCGGATATCCGAAAATATCCGAAAATTTATAAAAAAATTTATCGGATATCCGAAATATCCAAATATCCGAAAATATCCGAAAAAGTATCCGAAAATATCCGAAAATATCCGAAAAGTATCCGAAAATATCCGAAATATCCGAAAATATCCGAAAAATATCCGAAAAATATCCGAAAATACATCCGAAAATATCCGAAATATCCGAAAATTTATATATAAAAATATAAAACATATAAAATAAATATTATAATAAAATCGGATTTTCGGATATCCGAATCACTATCCGATCGGATATCCGAAATTTCGGATACGGATTCGGATAGTGAAATCAGCTATCCGAAAATTCGGATATCCGAATTTTCGGATATCCGGTTTTGAACACCCCTAGTCCTAACTAGATTGAATGATGGAACTTTGTTATGGCGTTAAATTTATAGCGCCTGGAACGATTTGGAAGGCATAGTGCCCCCTAGGGGTGTGCATGGGTCGGTTTGGGTCGGTTTTTTACCATTAACCATAACCATAACCGCTATTTCGGTTATGGGATTTTCGTAACCATAACCATAACCAAACTTCGGTTATGGTTAATCGGTTATGAATTCGGTTATGGTTCGGTTATGGTTATTTCGGTTATTAACCACAAAAATCAACCAAAGCTAACTTTCGGCTAAATTATAAAATTAAAAGGCCATGGGTCTTAAAAACTCAGAACCTACAATGATAGACTTAGCTTGGGTTATTATTTATAAGTTAATCAAGACTACACTTTCTAATTAAAGTATCAATGTGGGATCCCTTTTAATAAGATATTAACAAAAAAAACATATTTAACCCCTTGGTTACAACTTACAAGTTTAATTCATCATAAAAAAAGAATACTACATCAATATCATGTTGTTAACAACATACTTTTGTTGTAGTAAAAAAACCTCTATATAGTTAATATAGAACATAAATCTGTTACATAAACTTAACAACACAAGTTCGGTTCGGTTATATTGGTTAACCAAAGCTTCATAACCATAACCATAACCGCTCGGTCGGTTATAGAAATTTCATAACCATAACCATTGGTTATGTTGGTTATCGGTTAAAATCGGTTTGGTTATGTCGGTTATGGTTCGGTTATGTCGGTTATGGTTAATTTTGCTCACCCCTAGTGCCCCCTGTTACGGTGTGGGGGGCGTTATGCTATGTTTTCACGCCCTCATAACGCTCGAGTACACCCACTCTTATAAGCTACAACATATGCCGCACACGTGCATCTTTGAACCCTTATCTTTTGGATAAAAATAATAAAATGGGTGAAGAAGTTATTATCAACGAAACATAGCATGATTTTCAACTTTGACTTTGAACGTATACATACCGCTTTACTCTAGTTTTTTTAATAAAGTGAAGCATCAATTTACAAACCAATACGTCGTTACTTATTTTAGCATATTTCAATTTATTAAAGAGAAACGACGTATCCGTTCGCTAAATAATTCATTGGTTCAGATGGAGTACATGGTAAACTATAACAATAAGAAAAAAAACCACAAAATGTGTTAATTGTTAATGGTTTGAAATTTGCACTATTTGGTATTTTTAAAAAGCCGTTCTAAAGAACATACTAAAAAAGAGTGCAGAATGACTTTCTGTCATCGTCTATCTACTTATCTTTCTTCCCACCTCCTCTTTAAACCAATGTTTTCGGGTCAGACTTGACATTAAAATAATATATAAGTAAAATACTAAAATTAATTAATTTTGAAATGCGTGTGTTGCAAACCTTTTACCAATTTGATAAATTTAAAATATTTTTCTCTCACAAGTCACACCCATGTCGCATGCTTCCAAACTCCCACCCATATTCCTTTGTCTCTTAAGATCTCTTTCTCTATCACACACCCCACCACCACCACCACCACCAATCACGCAACACACATCTTCGTGATAATACCCACTGGATTACCCGTTGGTCTCTCTTGAGTGTTTCATTTTATATGACGGTTTTCTTATGGACAATGGTGAAAAAAAAAATCAAACGGTGAACCAATACCGCATCACATGTTCTAGTAGTTTTACGTGGGAAATCTTCATAAACGATGTAAACGTGGAAAACAAATGTTGGATGTTGGTCTCATTTTCAGTGGTTTGAAACTGATAACCATGAGATGACGACAGTTTGTTATTAGAAAACCGTTTCAAATCGCCGGATAGCAACCGTCGGTTTATTATTTGTTTGTTTATTGTTTTTAGATAACGTAAAACAGTCGATGGGTGACGGTTTTAACACCGTTAGTTGGGGAGGTTAAGTTACTAATTAACACCGTTAGTGAGTCCGTTAAGTTGATAATTGTATATATATATAATATTTAATTAATTGTAATTGTTTTATATACATATAATATGTTTGTGTTTTTGAAGTATAAATACTTGTAAAGTTTTATGGATCCAACACACAACATACAACAATAATGTTTGATAATGAGCCAACACAAACTCAGAACAAATAAACAAGAGAATTAGGCGACAAAAAACGGTGACAAAATCTTATTTAACCAAACCAGAAAAAAAAACCCCAAATACCTTGAGTCATCATCAAATCAGTGTCTCTCTAAATCAAGTGTTCAGCTGATCAAAATAGATCAGATGAACAATAGAAGTTCAGAAAGAATGTAATACAAACACTTACAGACCAGACCAAGATGATGCCTAACAGATGGCCACACCAGGATTACACAAGTATTCCACGCACCAGTACAGCACAAACACACTGATATCTCAAGAGAATGAGAGATCAGATTACAAAGACTAAGAGGGAAACCCTAGATATACAGGGAAGACGATTGTGAAAAGAATGAATACAAAACCCTAATAATAATCCTTTTATACTGAGCCTCGAAGCTTCCAAATCGTTACACGAGAATAATCCTCAGCCGTTGATCACAAGATTAATCCAACGATCACAAAACACCCTGCACAACTTGCACGAACTATATAACAAACTTATTTACAATGGGCCACCAATATACACGATAAGCCCAATAACCAGTATAAGCCCAAAGTGTTATTATATTTATCATAAGCCCAACAAGAGTTTTAACACATGAATTATATCTTGTATATATTTTAACATCCCCTCTTAATTCAAGTGTTAAACAGATCTAACATATTCAAACTTCTACAAAAGTTCTTGTGTTTTTTAACACTAAGACCTTTTGTTAAGCCATCTGCAACTTGACTTTCAGAGTCAATTTTCTCAGTTTGAACTATACCATTAGAAACCTTTTCTCTCAAAAAATGCAAGTCCAATTCAAAGTGTTTAATTCTTTCATGAAAAACAGGATTAGCAGCTATTGATATAGCTGCTTTACTATCACAAAACACTTTTAATGGTAATACAATATCAACATTTAGCTCAGACATAAGGTTTCTTAACCATATCATTTCACATACAACAGAACACATAGCTCTATACTCAGTCTCAGCTTATAATCTAGAGACTGTATTCTGCTTCTTACTTTTCTAGGAAAAAAAGTGAGTTTCCCACAAATATACAAAACCCAGTGACAATCTTTCTAGTTTCTAAGCACTTAGCCCAGTCAGCATCAGCATAACCAGTCAAGTGAAGAGAATCACTTTTACTCAACAAGATACCCTTTCCTGGTGACATCTTCAAATATCTTAGAAGTCTAAGAGCAATTTGAAGATGTCCATTAGTTGGTTTGTGCATGTATTGAATTAAATACTACACTGAGTAACTAATGTCAGGTCTGGTTAGAGACAAATAAATTAGTTTTCCAATCAACTTTTGATAGCCAGTTACATTGTCTAATTGTTTATCATTTTTCCCACTTTTAGCAGAAACTATGAAACTCTGCTCAATAGGAGTGTTGATAGGCTTACAACCAAGATAACCAAACTCATCTAATAACTCTAAGCAATACTTTCTTTGAGATAAACATATCCCAGAATTAGAGTATAACACCTCTATCCCAAGAAAGTATTTTAGGATGCCTAGATCTTTTATAAGAAATTTAGAGTTTAAACAATCTTTAACCCTTCTAATTTCAGACTCATTATTCCCTGTGACAACTATGTCATCAACATAGGCTAGGAGAACAACTAATACATCTCCTTTAGACAAAATAAACAAGGAATAGTCACAAATACTCTGAACAAAACCAAAACCAACAAGCACATTAGTAAGTTCCTCATTCCACTTCCTACGAGCTTGTTTAAGACCATAAAAAGACTTGACCAGTTTACATACTTTGGTCTCATTACCTTAGTAGTAACCCTCAGGTAGTTTTATATATACATCTTCTGATATTGACCCATATAGAAAGGCATTATTAACATCAAGTTGATACAAAGGCCAATTATTACAGACAGCTAAATTTATAACACTCTTACAGTAACCATTTTAACAACAGGTAAGAAGGTTTCACCAAAATCGATTCCTTCTCTTTGATTAAAACCTTTAGCTACTAATCTAGCTTTATATCTCTCAATCTCACCATTGGCTTTATATTTGATTTTATATACCCACTTACATCCTATATCCTTTCTATCTTTAGGTAAATCAGCAAGAACCCATGTATTATTTCTATGTAATGCTTCCATTTTAGCATTCATAGCTTCAATCCACTTAGGATCTTTTGAAACCTCAAAATAACTACAAGGTTCTACTGATTTATTTAAACTAGACACAAAACACGAATTATCAGAAGAAAGATTGGAATAGTTGACAACTTTATCTAGACCATACTTGACTTTACCATCAACAATAAATTCACTAAACCTTCTAGGGAAAACAGATTCCCTATTAGACCTCCTAACACTAGTAGGCTCTCCCTCAGATGGGTTGGTCTCAACACCTAAAGATTCACCATCATGGTCTGCCCTATCAGCAACCCTACTACTAGTTTTATCAGGACTATGATCAAAACCTAAATCAATTGTCCCAACTCCACGAGGAGGACTTTCTGATTGCACACTAGGTAAATCAATATTAGACCCATTCATTCCCCCTTCATCATTGGGGGGATTAAAATTCTTAGCTAATATATGACCATTGGTTGTTTCAGACTCAGTTATGAGACTCTCCTACCAATATAGGACAAGAAAACTAACCATTAAGAGGTTCAACTTAATGATTCAACACTTAACGATTCAAACATTTTAACCATTTCAACACTTAATTAACCAAACAGCCTCTGAGTACCATGCCAAACTAAAACCACCTATCCCAAAAAACGCATAAAGTAGATATCGAAAAAGACTTGGTACGGTACTAGTTCTGTTTCATATACCATACCATTTTGCTCGCAAGTACATGAGCGCGTACCGATTGTGTCCCCTAAAAACCCAAAAGCGCGGGAAAATTGCAACCCTGGAACTGATTTTTTTTAGTAAATAAAAAATATAGGGTTCAATCGAAGATTAAAATACATCCACAGAAATGAAGGGTGAAACAGGAACCGTCGATCTCGGCGACGTAAAGTCATCATCAGCCGTCGATCTAACCGACCAGATCCATCAGCTACCTTGCTGCATCAAGTACAACGGACCGTCTCCTGTGTCTCACTACTTAAACCCAAACCTACTGGTATATCTTATTCCAACACTTATTCACCATTAATTGGTTAATAATTACACATTTTAAGTTATAATAATAATTTTATTATGTTTTATTATTTATTTATTTATTGCATTGTGAATTAGGTGTTGAGGTGGATGGACTGGAAGTGAAGGAGGCTCACTTTAGAGGAAGGAAACTGCAAGGCACAACTGTTTCACTTCCTCATGGTTATTCAGGTACAATTTTTATATTTATTACTTTTGTTTTCTGCACCCCTAATGTTTGCTTCTTTTTTAATGATTATTATGTGAATGTTTTTGAAAGTTTAGAAGCTACTGTGTATTGGATATTAGGAAATAGGATATGTGTTACCACAGCGCCTTTCGGTGCAGGAAAGGCGAGGGTAATTAATGTTGTCTGCGGTTTTTGACCAAATGCCTAATAGGAGAGGAGATGTATTATTGACAAATAATTAAAAATTTAAAGCGGTGATATTACATTTAGGTGTGCAAACGAGCCGAGCCAACCCTCAGCTTGATAAGCGAGGCTCGAGCTTGGGCTCGCTTATTAAATTCCGGCTTGTTTCGAGCCGAGCTAGAGTAGCTTGTTAGTAGCTCGGCTCGTTTGCACCCCAGTTACCGGTAGTGAGTAAAATTGAACGGAAGTGATTCGGATATGTAACCGATTTTCCAGTAGAATTGAACAAAATTGATTCGGATCTGTAACCGTCATCGATCTGTGATTAACGGTGTTATCACGGTGGTGGCTTGTGTTTCTGTAGTTGATTGAGTGTGAACGGCCCATACACGGCGGAGACGGCGTCTATGCCAGAGGAATTGCAGGTGGTGACTGGTGAATTGAAATGATTTACGGCTTGAACTGTATACAGAACTGGATGCTAACCTTACATACTTAATGGGCCTGTAGACTTATAATAATAAACCTAATATTCAATAATGCTACAATCACTGTTCAGTGAGATGCTGATTGGCTTCAAAAACACCATCTTTTGAAGTTTAATATTACGTGCTTATGAATTGAGTGGCTGGATGTAAGTTGTATGCAGCTTGATTTAGTGAAAAGATATGTACATTGAAATTTAACACATATAAAGGAGGAAAACTGTCTTCTTCGCAAATTATTTGAGGCATTTTCCTTCCGAATCACATCCAAATCAATTTATTCAGTCCGTCTGTTGTTGTTTTAAAACCCTTCAATTGGATAACGTCTATTGTTTAACATTTGTTCATCCGTTAAACAATGTTTAGTAGTAACTTATCAGTGAGATTTAGTGGAAAAGTTTGTATAAAGAAGGTGGTAACATGTATAAAGGAGTAAAACTATCATCCTTACAAATTATTTGAGACATTTCCCTTGGAATCCCTTCCAAATCAAGTTTTACATTCTGATTGGTGTTACTTTAAGAACTATAATTGGATATCATCTGTTATTAGACATTTGTTCATTGTTAAATTGTGTCTAGTAGTAATTAATGAGTACTGATTTTGAAGCTTTTTCGGAAATATTGTTATTGTGACTTATTTAACAAGATGATTATAATTTTCTCAGATTGTACATTTGTAGCAGAAAACTACTGTTTACTGAAATACGTTCTACTGTGGCATACACAGGGCAAGAAGTTATGAGTCCTTGGACATACACATGAGATAATTCCCAATAGTTTTTCACTAATTAGAGTTTGTATATATTTTGAAATTTAATTTTCTGACTTCATGAATTGAGTGGCTGGATGTAAGTTGTAGAAAGTGGGATCTAGTGAAGAAGTGTGTATAAAGAAGGTGGTAACACATACCAAATCATATGAGACATTTGTCTTCCAAATCAATCATACAGTCTGATTAGTGTTATTTTGAGAACTTTAATTGTGGTTGTTCATCGTGACATTGCGCCTGGTAGTAGTTAACGACTAACGAGTGCTGCTGATTATGACGTTTCTCAGAAATATTGTTGTAGTGACTAGCTTATCAAGATACGGTATTTTTCTCAGGTTTTACATTTGAGCATAAAACTTTGATTTACTTTATGGTATATACACAGGGCAAGAACTTATGAACCCTTGGACATGCACATGAGATAATTCCTATTTGTTTTTCACCTGTTAAAATTTGCTTATATTCCGAAGTTTAATTTTCCGACGTCATGAATTGAGTGGTTGGATGTAAGTTGTAGGCAGTTGGATTTAATGAAAAAGTGTGTATAAAGAAGGTGGTAAGTGGTAACACATATATATAGAAGGAAAATTGTCTTCTTTCCAAGTATACGAGTTATTTTCCCTTTGAATCACATCATAATCAAATTATACAGTCTGTTTGGTCTTACTTTCAAAGCTTTAATTGGACCTCATATATTTTTAACATTTATTTGTTGTTGAAATCAAATAGTAGTTAAGGAGTGCTGATCTTTATATGGGAGGATGGGTATCGTTTAAAACTAGTTTTGTACTTAGAAAACTATGATTTTACCGATGAGAAGTTTGTGACCATTAAAGAGATCAGTTTCCATCTGTCGTCGGCGCCTGTCAAGTATGTTCTAACCAAAGAATTGCTAATACAATGCAGGATTTGTCATAGGAAAGAAAACAGTTGCAAAGAGAAAAGCTTCTGATACTAATGGAGGGATGACAGATTCTTGGCAGGCAAATGCAAAGTTCCAAACATAACGTTATGGAATCATGATAATCTACCATCAAAAGAAGATGCTTTCTTGCGTGCGTTTCATTGGTTTGATGTTGCAAAAGCAGTAAGTTCTTGTTTGTTATATGATTACAAAAACTTTTTTACTTCTTGCATTTTTGGTTGCTGGTTCTTTTGAAAATTCATCTAAACCATTCATGATATTTTATACATATATGATATTTAGGAGAAGCTCATATTATAAATGTTATATACTTACAAAATCTTTATGGGCAGTTGCATAAACCAGTGACGGCTGATGATATGGAGTCTGCATCTAACCTTGGAGCTACAGTAACAGACTGACCAGCTAACTGATTTCCTTCTTTCGGCAAGTATATGTACCCTTATTTTACTTAATCCACTATTTAATTGTAACTGTCAGGTACCTAATGTCTTTTGCACACAAGCATTATACACAATGCACACACAAGTTGGCATAGCGCACTATAGAAATAATGCCAGCACAAATGAAAGCAAGCACCAGAAAACCATAGAACTGCTACAGCATATTGATGGGTTTCTGATAGGTATTCAGATCTGTATGTGAATGTAAAGCTTATGTTCAGATCTGTTTATGTATATGAAAAGCTATTAATGGAACAGTAATGGACAGAAGAGATAAGGGAAATGGCGGGAACAGGAAAATGGTGGGAAGATTATTATTATGGAGAATATGGAAAGGAAATTACAAAGTGGTCCTAGGGCTAAGCCCTCTCTCACTGCACAGCAGGAGCCTCACACACTTAACCAACTAATTCCCTATCATCATTAGCTTATTACATGTCTATTTATACTAATACCAATTAACACCTTCTAGAATATTCTGATTATATCACTTATAAACATAACATATAACTATTGATATAAATTCTTATTGTAAAACCGTATCACTACTTCCCCCTTCAATTAAGTCTTGACCTCAAGACTTGCAACTGAAGCGGTCTGAGCACCCTGAACAGCCTGAGTTTCCAACAGAAAATTAGTCCCTTCTACCGCATCATATTCATCCTCGCCCAATAACAAAACCCGGAGGGAACCTTCAAGACATTTGTGAGCCGGCCCATATTGTTGACCACAACGAAAACACAATCCCTTCTTCCTACGCTCCTCCCATTCAGTGCGCGAAAGTGAACGAACTCCCCTATCCCTCTGAAAAACCTGACTCGGAGTCGAAGAAGGAGGAACACTCGCTTTGGAGGTGGAACTCGGTGGAGGAGAGGATTTGGCTGTGGAACTGGATCCAAGGGATTATGAAGTCCAGCAGATTGGATCTCAGAATGGCCCAAACGGAAAATCCCATCCCCCAACCCTGAGGTCTGCGACCCAAACGGCTGGATATATCGGAAACGTGTAAGCGACGGTGTACCATTAGGTCGAATCATAGATTCCACATCCTTAGCCAAATACATGGCATCCAACCTAGACTGAGGACGATGCAAACGGACCCACTGTTTCACATCAGGTTTCAAACCAGCAACAAAGTAGCCCAAAGCTTGAGATTCTGGTAACCGAGGAACCAAAGACAACAGATACTCAAAGTCATCTATGTAATCATAAATCGAGTCAGCCTGCTGAATCGTAGCTAATTGTTCATACGGATTCTGAATCTCCAAACCACTAAAACGTTGCAAACAATTCTGATTGAAACTCAAGCCACGAGAGAGACGGACGAACCTGCGTAATAATCGTGAACCAATGTTGAGCGACACCGATCATACTCATTTGAGCAAGTTGTAACCGAGCAGCATCCGAAGTATTATTGAGATCGAAAAACAGATTTGCCTTCTGGATCCATCCTTGAGGATCAAAACCAGAGAACTCAGGTAACTTCACCTTCTTCACAGCCCATGGTACACCAGATGGAGGAGCAACCGAACCAGATCTGGAACCAGATCCAGAGAAACCTTCATCAAGCAGTCCAGAACCCGACGAACCATCAGCATGACGTTTCTCTTGTGATTTCATCCAACTCAGAACAACCTTTCGGAATTCTGCAGATTCCGCACGATCTTCATTCAGCGACAACAGAGACGCCATAATCTCAGTAACATCCTAAGCAGTCAATATCGGTGATATCTCGGTGATATATCGGTGCTATCTCGGTTATCGGTCATAGGGGCTTATCTCGGTCACAAATATCGGTCCCTATCTCGGTTTCGATAATCTCGGCCGATATCGGTGATATATCGGTTGTATCGGTGATAATATCGGTGATATATCGGTTGTATCGGTGATATATCGGTTGTATCGGTGAATATTATTATTATTATTATTATTATTATTATATATATATATATATATATATATATATATATATATATATTTATGTATTCTTTAATTACCGATATCTCACCGCGATAACCGATATCCCAAATATCGGTGCTTGACCGATAACCGATATTTTACCGCATTAACTGCCTAGGTAACATCAGATTGAAGTTGCAGGATCTGTTGTTCATGAGTATCCAATCGAGAAGACTGATTCACCATGATTAAATCGAAAATTGAAAGAACAGAACAGAACAGTAGAAGAAATAAATCGGAACAAAATTAGGATCTAGATCTAATGAAGAGCAGAGGGATGGCAGTTATAATAGATGAAGAAGGAATCGGCAGGTATGTGTTTGTGCAATTATAATAGATAGAACAGTAATCTAACAAGATGAAGAAGGAATCGGCAGGTCTAGGGTAGGTCGGACCAATGATAGGTATTCAGATCTGTATGTGAATGTAAAGCTTATGTTCAGATCTGTTTATGTATATGAAAAGCTATTAATGGAACAGTAATGGACAGAAGAGATAAGGGAAATGGCGGGAACAGGAAAATGGCGGGAAGATTATTATTATGGAGAATATGGAAAGGAAATTACAAAGTGGTCCCAGGGCTAAGCCCTCTCTCACTGCACAGCAGGAGCCTCACACACTTAACCAACCAATTCCCTATCATCACTAGCTTATTACATGTCTATTTATACTAATACCAATTAACACCTTCTAGAATATTCTGATTATATCACTTATAAACATAACATATAACTATTGATATAAATTCTTATTGTAAAACCGTATCAGTTTCATGTTGAATTGACTGAACACAACCCATGCATACATCGACTATAACCTAGACACACTTAAGACTGTTACTCAAACATAGCCCGTGAAACTTATTTATCTAATGGGTCAAATGGGTGATGGATTTTAAACAGTTGGTGGGTTGTGAAAGGATTATAATCAAGTTGAACGGGCCAAACGCTTGGCAAGTTGTAATAAACGAGTTAAACGGGTTGACGGGTAACCTATAAAATTTAATTTTTAACGGGTTGAGGGGCGTATTGTTTAATTAAACTGGTTAGAGAGGTCACCTGAACAATGACCATTTGATTACACGAGTTAAGCTTGTCAACCGAATCTATTTGTTAAACTAGTTAGACATGACAACCCAAAGTCTGATTATTTACGTTTTGTGTCCGAAATTATCACTATTGCTAGCATTAGTGTCATGAAAGCGAGTTTCTAACACACCCTCAGATTAGGCTCTAGAGAGCAGAAGCTTTGGAGGATTTATTGTTTCTAGAGATATTTTAGATATTTGATCAACAATGTCACGTCTTTTTTTATGTGATAGTGTGGTCAACCAGTTGATCATCAATAGATTGTTATTTGTTTTAAAAAAAAAAATCATTTCTAGCGACTTTGAATAAGTTGTAGAAGCTTGTTTACAAATTACAAGGATGTTTAGCTTCCAAATCATGTCGTACTAAAAATATTTGTATCAACAAAAGCTTATGACAAAAATGGGTTGTGTGGAGTTAATTCCAAGAGTGATATTTTGATGCATCTTATTTGCATACAAAAGATATAACAAGTTTTTGCTGATATATCTTTTATCTTAAATCACATACCACACATCACACACTTTATGTGGATGTTAAACACCCAAAATAATATAACTCAAAACAATAAGCATTTTTATGTAAGTTAAACACCATCAGTTTCTATGTTTACAGAAAACACACGAGTATATGACACGACCATGTATGTTTTGGTTACATACATGGCTGTGAAAAATGAATAAAAAGTTGTAAAACTAGGTTAAAACACATGGCTATATGTGTTTATTTTACATATACACGTATGAGCATATGAGATAATGAGAATTTAGAAAATGAAATAATAAATGCACAACAAACTATGTTATTTATTTTATATACTCATCATCTTCATTTTCAGTAAATCTCACCAATAGGAAAACATAATAGAGATAAGGCCGTTTACATCTCACTCTCCTTGGATCTTACTTTAGCTTTGCTATTTGTGGGATTTACCGAGTAATGATGATATGATGCCATGTGTTTTAACTTAGGTTGACAACTTTTTGTTCATTTTTCACAGCCATGCAAGTATGTAATCAAAACATACATGGTCATGTATTTTGGAAATCCATTGTTCAAATTTCTACATGGCTATGTGAAGTAAATATACATATATGTGTATTTGAAAGTTTTAATTTTCACATTATCATTATACTACAACACTGTGTGACAAAAAATCACATAGCAGTGTGTTTTGTATCATATAGTGAAGTTTATACATTTTTCATCTTATTATCTTAAATCTTAGCCATTTCTTTCAAGTGAAACCCTTTTCATCTCACATAAATTTGCATCATTTGTGCTTTTTTCAACTTTTAAGATCTTTCACATAATCTAGTTACATACACGATGGAGTTCTCATCACAAGACATTTGCATGATTGATTGAATTTTGTTCATATATTGTTGAAGTGTTCGAATACGTCGAAAAATCCGGTGACAGTATTGCAAGCAAAAAAAGCAATAAATTGATGTTCACGTGTATTTCAAGTCGTTTGATATTGTGTTCTACATATACCTGTTCTTGCACAATTTATGGGTTTCAAATGTATTGTAAATAAGCTCTTTAAAGAGAATATCAAAGATGAATGCAGTTTTGATTAGGGCTGGCAAATCGTGTATACCTGACCTGTTAAGACACGAAACCTGACTACCTGTACACGACACGAAAATTTTTCGTGTCTATTTTTTGATACACGAACCTGTTAATTTTTTTAACAAGTATACACGAAAAGTACCTGTTAATACCTGTTTGTGACCGTTGTACTAATCTCATGTTTATGAACCTATTTAGTGAGAGAAAATTTTCAAAAGTTCACCAAAGACCTAGATAATACATGTTTGCGTACCTGTTAATACCTGTTAGTACCTGTTTTCGAACATTATACTTAGGGCTGGCAAATCGTGTATACATTACCTGTTAATACACGAACCTGTTAAGACACGATACACGAAACCTGACTACCTATACACGACACGAAAATTAACAGGTAAATCGTGTCTACTTGTTTAGGACACAAAACTTGTTAAAGCCATACCTGTACAAGTTAAGACTGTTCAGGTTTGTGTCAGGTAATCGTGTTCGTATACAAAATTGCCGGCCCTAGTTTTGAGAGTGATATCAACCAAGCGACAATTCAGAAGTTTTTAAGTTGCCGGTTTAGTTCGCTATTGGAACAAAACTATATGCCACTATTGACTGTTAACATGATTGGCAATTACAACCCAAGACAAAAGGACTGGTTTCACATATTGCCCTTATTTTGAGCATTGGCAAATCTCTTGAACTTCTTTTTCTGTAAAATATTGGGGGCGGACTCAATACATTTAAAATCTTCAATAAAAATTACACTACGAAAAAAAAACGGGAGCCAAGGCGCCCTGGCCAAGAAAAGATCCGCCTGTGATTATGAGTTTGATGATTATGAGTTTGATGGTTTCAACGGTGAGTTATATATCCAAGAGTTTGACGATTATTTGGTCGAGGTAACATCTAAAATATGGCTTATGCTTGTGTATGAAGACTAGACTCCGTTTGTTAAAATTTATGAATTTGCCATATCAAGTTTAGTAACATTAGCCAGATGTATCCAAGTGACTTTGGTATCGAAATAACAAACTTGGGGTGTATAAACTTTACAACATGATAATGTGCAAGTAGATGAACAATTTTCAAACTTGAATGGTATTTCTAATTTTGTAAGGTTGATGGTGGAAGCAAAGGACATATTTCGTATCGGTTTGTGCATTGATTATTGAACTTATCACTGGTTTAGACGTAGCAATGACAACTACCGAGAGACATTTTTACTCATTGAACCTTGTAAGGTCGGATTTGATAAACGGATTAGTGATGATGTTATGAACGATTGTTATATTTGTGAGGTAGAAAAGTTACTCAATAATGTTTTAAACGAAGATGTACAATAAGTCGTTTCAAACAATGAAAAACGTCAAAGAACAACTATCAACTATATATCTGTTCGTTTCTAATAACATTGTATGTTTTTTATACTAGTTATTTATGTACGCAAATCGAGTTGATATGCATAGGAAGATCGTGACACCCATATAAAAGTCTACGTGTCAACGGGGAGTTACATATGACATGAGAAGAACCTGAGTAAATGTACTAGAATCAAAGTCAGACATTGTTCTAGGAAGCTGCAACACAACTCTATGGATGAAGTAGACTCATACTATTGGTTACAAAAATATATGTTGCAACATCAATATCTTTGACTTGTATTATAGAATCAAGCATATTAACATCATCATGCATGAGAGATTATATGAAGAAGAATATCATCTAAGCATTTCATAGAGTTGAAAACTTGAACATATATATATCAAGTGTTATGAATGAAATTAAGGAAGACATTTTGCAATCATATATATAGTCTTTTAGTTTTTACACATGCATAGTATACCACAATGGATTGATGTGGAGTACTCAAACACACAAATGTAACATATTAACACAAAGTTTTGACTACAAGCTTGAATCATTGGCATGGGCCACATCCATGATCCTAATCTTGTTTCTTTTCTTCCTTGTTAGCAACTCCTGCTTCCTTCTCGCGTGCTTGAGCACTCGGCGGAGTTGCCATTGATGCATACTTCTCTGTCTTACCCAATACAATTTCGATCTAAATCTCGGTCCAAAAGAGAAAACAAATGCATGTTAGTATATGTTAATTGACAGTTTATTTACTTAGTGAAAGCATCTAGCTATATGTCAAACATATGCATTTCATGCATGTATTTATTCTTTATTAAACTTACCCTGGCCTTTTGAATTAGTCGGCCCCGTGTTTCATCCTTCATACCAATGGTGGACGTCACGACCTCTGTCGAAAGCGTATTGTTTATTATCGACACACACACACAATATATGTTTTGAAATACGAATAGAGATATGGATACGGATACATACTTTTCTCAACAGCAAGTCCATTGTTCTTGAGTATCTCAGCTACTGTAACAACTGTAGTAATTGCTATAGCAAAGTGAAAGAACAAATTTTTTAATATATATAGTGTTATGAACTATGATAATGCTTATAAGAAAATGATATTAGATAGATCATTGATACTAAAGAGAGAGAGAGAGGTTGTACCCATGCCCAAAGCCGAGAGCTCAACTTCATCATGTTGTTGAATGTACCTCTACAATACAATTAACATACAACAAATGTATAACATCATTACAAACAACTGGATACAAAAAGGTAATAACAGAAATCAATATATGTTTTGTCACCACATATATGTTATAAACGAGCCCAAGGTCTATCAGCCACATAAATTTATTTTAGCTATTGTAGTTTTGTTTTGTATTTTTTTTTTTTTATCATAATAAATTCATTCATTCATAAACACATAAACGCGACTAATTACATCAAGATAGCGGGCAGGCGGGCAACAAGCTGCGCCGCCACCCCTTTTTGTATTTTAATTTTAATTTCTTGAAATTATATTTTAATATTACGTATAGAAATTAATTATTATTACCGACGAATTACATAATGTAGATTTTATGGATTTTGTTGGTAATCTGTTTGGCACTTTTAATGTTCTTTCAAAAGTTGGCAATGATCCATCAGTAAAGAAGTCCGTATGTGGTCTATTGATAATATATGTCAGTAATCTGTCGCAAATGAGATTACCCACAACCATATTTCCGTTGGATTATCAACGAATTTGACAATTGGTGATACTCCCAACATTTCATGAACAAATGCATGCATGATTACAAACAACATTAACGAAAGTCCAATATTAAATACCATTAACTTGGGACGTACCTTTGCAAGATTGACATAAAAGAAAAGAGGTTTTTTGGTATTAGAGACTTGAATCCGGTTCTTCTTGGGATGTTCGGGGCTCGTGAGAACAGGAGCGATGGCAGTTTCAGTGGTCATGTTGATCTTTCGCTTGGAATTACCGGTCTCTAAGAGAAAATATACGTAATATACGTGTTTGTTATAAGTATATATCTATATTTACTGCCTCTCTCCCTCTCTCTCGGTCTCTTATGTATTATACAGTTGGCACCTTTGGTCGTAGAACCGCATAAGTGTTAGAAAATGGTGCATATATACACCCTAAGAAATCTTGATTTTTGAGTTGACTAGGTGAAAGGCCATTTTTGTGCCCGAATGGATGGTTGTACGATATAATTGGTATGTCTCATGTCTATTTATAGAATATTCTATTCTATTCTATTTGTATAACCATCGCTATTTATTGGGAAAACTAGTGGTTGAAGGAACAAAAATTACTTCCCTTTTACACATGTGAAAAAAAAGAAGCAAAATTACTAAAAAAGGAAAAAAGAAATTCACTCTTTAAAGGCCATTTTTATAAAGAAAACCAAATTTTTAAAATTGGTTTTTACACAATATCAGGTTGGTCCATAAATGGTTTAACCGGCTATAATAAGGTGGCGAGGTGTATCGAAGTATCGAACTCAATCGTGTGATTAGTAAACCCTATAATTTCATAAAAATACAACTTTAAGTCAAAAAATAATCCAAAACTACATAATTCTATAATCAAAAATCAATTTTCTAAAAAGTTATTATTAATAAAAGCCTATAATAGCCTTATGACATTGAAAAATTGAATGTACTAATTTCATAATTACTTAAAAGACGAAACCACAATCATCGTCATCCACATCAACAAAACCATAGCTATTTTTGTTTCCTACAATATAAAATAAGAAGTTTGATTATCAATAACCCCAATATGCTAAAATTAAAAAAAAAGTAACATATACATGTAACTAGTTCATCCTCGTCAAAACTTAAAATTAAAACTAAGAGAAAACTGCACTTTTGGTCCCTATGGTTTGTACCAAATTGTAGTATTTTACAAATCTGAAAAGGTTTGCAAAAAACACATCCAGATTTCAATTCGTTGCGATTTTAGTCCACATAACTGACACCCATCCACTTTGTTGTTAAGTAAATGTCACATGCCAAACATGTGAGACGCAAAATCGTCATTCACCAATATTTAAAAAAAAGTGTTTTCCCTTATAACTCCCTAACACTAATCATCATATTCTCTTCTTTACCAACTTAACTAAACCTACTACCCATATCACAACCATACTTTGGTCTGCAACCTTATTTGATCCATATTTGTTTGATCTGCAAGTTGTTTGATCATGGTTGTTTATAAATATAGTAAAAAGGCTTGCAGCTCATTTGTATGGCCATGAAAGGATGTTGCATACCGTTAAAATAACATTACCTAAAATGACCCATAGGCCATATCTATTCTAATAACATTACCCAAACCAACCCCCCTCTCTCTCTCTCTTTCTCTCTCTCTCTCTCTCTCTCTCTCTATATATATATATATATATATATATATATATATATATATATTAATTACCCAAAACGACCCACATCATTAAAATAACATTACCCAATCCAACCCATATCTTTCCTAATAAAATTACACAAACCAACCCATATGATCATATTTTATATTTTAATTAGTTGCATTTCTGTATGCTATATATTAATCAAAACAGTTGATACACAATGTACTAAACTTGTACCTTACAACAACCCCATCTCTTTTTATGTGATTCAAAATTTATCATGAAAACCCACAATCCATATGCAACAAATGGATACCCATAATCAAAACAATTGCATTTCAAACCCAAGAATACCCCATTAAAAAATCAAACAAATCCAATTCAAGTGCATCATTGACTTCATAAAAAGTCAAAATTAGGAGAAATTGTTAGAAATCTAGGATTTGGTTAAAGTGATAAAGAATAGAGACTGATAATTAGTTTCGGGCAAATATAAGGGAAAAATAATAATTTTTTAACGTCGATAAATTACAATTTTACCCCTCACATGTTTGTCATGTGACTTTGACTTAACAACAAAATGGATATCTGTTAATTATGTGAACTAAAATTGCAATAAATTGAAGCTTGAGTGTGTTTTATGCAACACTTTTCAAATTTGTAAGAGCATTCACATTTGGTTCACCAAATCTCCTATATCAATTGCATTAAAAAATACTACTCCACCTCTAAATCTTCTCTCTTATTTAAAAAAAATAATATTTTTTTATACTTTTATCATTATATTTTATCTCTCATCACTCACAACACTTACAAAAATATTTATAGAGGAGAACTATGTCCCCCAAATATAGGGGTGAATAGTGCTTCCACCAAATATTTTATCTCACTTTCACTCACAACCAATTACACTCACCCCATATAATTTGAGGAAAACACTCACATACAAATACTCTAATACTCTGTTCCTGAGTTTCATTAAAGGACGGAAGAAAAGATTAGGAAAGAAGTGACAAATACTCTAATACTTTGTTCCTGAGTTTCATTAAAGGACGGAAGAGAAAATAGTAGGAAAGAAGTGAGGAAAAAATGTGTTTCAGAGTTTTTTGTAGAAGGGAAAGGGAGAGAATGAAAGAGATAATAAATAGGTTTTTAAGATGAAGGAATTAAAGGGAAAGAGTGTAAAATAGTGTAATCGAGTACAAACCCCATGGAACAAAATTGTAGTTTTATCTAACACTATGTTCCAGAGTTTAAAAATAGAAGGAAAGGAAAGGAAGCAGAAAGAAAGGGGAACAATTTTGTGTTCCAGAGTTTCATTAAAGGAAAGAAGTGGAGAGAAGAGGAAGGAAAATTCCTCCAAATAACAATCCTTCCAAATTGGAAGGAAGCGGAAGGAAGGGAAAATAAGAAAAAATTAAAGTATATCATTTACCAATTTACCCTCTCATTTAACCTATAACAAAATCTTATAAGGGTATAATTGTAAAATATACGTTTCTTTTCTCTTCCTTTCAACTCGGGAACATATAAAATCTTTAGTTTCTTTTCTTTTCCTTTCAACTCGGGAACACGAAATAAAATTATATATTTTCCTTTCTTTTCTCTCCTAATACCCCTTTCTCTTCTTTTCTTTTATTTAGTAAACTCGGTAAAACTAAACATAACTGATACCCCCAAATTGTAGTTTTATCTAAAACCTGTAAACCAGAAAAGATAATAATGGGTATCACTGCTTTGTATCGATGGCTGGTTTACAGATACCCTGAAACTCTTTGCTCCGTTGTCGAAGACGACGCTCCGTCAGTAGACAGTAGTAAACCAAACCCTAACGGCGTTGAATTCGACAACCTTTACATCAACCTCAATGGAATCATACACACATGTTATCGCCCTATAAATCTGGTACCTTACCTTACCTAACTTATTATTCATTTATATTATTATCTTCTCAACTCAACTCAATCAACCAATACTATTATTTAATTATTATTGTTGTTATTGAAATGTGAAATTGGTGCACAGCCTGAGTCTGAGTCGTACGATGATGTTTTCTGCTTTGTTATGGAATACATTGACAGAGTCTTCTCTATTGTTAGACCACAGAAGCTTCTCTATCTTGCACTTGGTTAGTTATTATTATTATTATTATTATTATTACTCCCTCCGTCCCACTTTAAATGTCTCACTTTAAAAAACACACATTTTAAGAAATTTTTTGTTTGTATGTGGTAAAATGACAATAATATCCTCAAAAGTGGTGATTTTGTTTTGTCTTTTATGGGCAAAACTGGAAATTACATTTCCATTTTTGGAAAGGGACATTTAATTTGGGACAAACAAAAAAGGAAATGAGGACATTTGAAGTGGGACGGAGGGAGTATTATTATTATTATTATTATTATTATTATTATTATTATTATTATTATTATTATTATTATTATTATTATTAGTGCTTTTGTTGTTTCTCCTAATTTATATCGTAAAATGACTTCATTACTTTCAGAAACTTCACGTGGATACGTTTAAAAAGTGTCACAATTAGGTCACTTAACAATCAAATCGAGCCTTGTCAAATTTTATGTATCGGTAGTGAAACGAAGGATAAGAGGTTGGGGTTGGGATTTTTAATATATATCTAATTATATTATAAAAGAACATGTTAATTATATTAGAAAAATTAAAAAAGATATATGAAAAAATCCATGTCATCACTCAATGTCAGCATTAATAAATAGGAAAAAAATAAACAAAAAGCTACATCACCATGATTACGTATGAAATAGATGAAAAATCCTCTAATTAATGTAAAACATGAAAGTTGAGTGACGTAATTGTAACACTTTTTTTTTCAACCGCCCACACCGAAGAAAGTAGGCTGGCTTGGCCAGTTGAAATTGGACTATTCCTATGGTCCTGTTTTAACGGTTTGGAACTTAAAAGTATCCGTTAGATATATATTCTTTAAGTTTAGAAATGCGAAATTATGTGTCTATATTATATTTAATATTTAATATTAATCGTGATCACTTTTTTAATATTTAATACACAATTTTGATTTTAGAAATTTATGTTTTACACAAACCGGCAAAACCGAACCGTAAAACAGTGAAAACCATCCGGTTTGGTTTGTATTTTTATAAAACCGTAGTTACCGGCCGATTCGGACCGTTACTTCTTACTGGTTAATTAACTTTTATATCATTTTTTACTGCATGAGACTTAAATTGAACATATTCATCAAACCCTTGGTTATATTTGGATGGTGTTCAAGTATCGGAAACCTGGTTTAAAAAAGCACGCCTAGGCGCAAAGGGCTGCGCTTCAGGTGACATAAGGCAACTGTTTTACAAAAAGCATAGGTGAGGTGCTATTTTTTTTTGGTAAAAGTTTGGCCTGAGGGGCAGGTGAGGCGCGCCGCCTCTCATGTACATGGCCTTTGTTTGCAGCAGATTGTTTTACTGCATGCTTTTTAGCTTGTACATTTATATATTTTACATGTTAATAGAGCTTGTCTATAGCTAAATTTTGAGTAGGGGATGCTAAAAACCTATGGAATATATAAAAAAAATATGTAATCACTTTGTGCCTCACGTATGAAAAGCTCAATGCATTGCGCCTCGGTTTTAGACCTTGTCACCTCGATGCGCTTCTCGCTTTTTTTCTTCTTTTTTTCCCTTCTCAGTTAAATGTGAGTATATCTCTGGAGCAATTTGAAGGATAATCTACATGCCAAATAGATAGTTTAATGGTTGCTGTTATGATCACCATTTGTTGGTTTATTTTACCTTTGCATGCTTTCCCTTTTAAGTTCTGGTTGCAGTCACTTTTTAAGAAAAGTTAAGCTTATGAATGGATACTAATGCTAGATCATTTTATTGTGTTTGTGATTGCTCCTTATGATTTGACGCAGATGGTGTTACACCACAAGCCAAGGTGAATCATCAAAGGAAAAGGCATTTTAGAGCTGCTAAAGAAGCAGCTTGTAAAGTGAGTTTGTAATTAATGAATTTTCAAAAGTTTGCTTCCAAAACGGAAACGTCATGATGATCATTATGTTATTATTTTCACTTGATTTGTTTAAATTTCTGACTGTTCTCGGAGGAAAGGTAAACCAGAAGGTGCTATAAAACTGGATTCAAATGTGATTACACCTGGGACGGAGTTCATGGATCTATTGTCTTGTGCTCTTAAATATTTTGTGTATTGTAGAGTGAATACAGACCCTGGATGGCGTGGCATTAAGGTAGACGATCATTTAATTAGGTTTATTGTCATGGTTTATATCATTATTATTATTGTTATTGTTGTTACTGATGATGATCATTTTTAGGTGATTATTTCCGACTCCACTGTTGTGGGTGAGGGGGAGGATAAGATAATGTCTTATATCAGGTCTCAAAGAAATTTACCTGGATATGATCCAAACACTAGGCACTGTTTGTGTGGATTGGTAATGAAGTTTATTGGTTCTGAACTAGTGACTTGGAAATTATTGTAGAACCTATTGTTTAGGGTTTAATTTGTCGATTTGGTGTTGTTTAGGATGCAGATTTGGTCATGCTTGCATTGTCAACCCATGAAATCCACATCTCCATCCTGAGGGAGGTCTGAATCTAAAACTAGTGGTTTTTCCTATTTAGTTTTAGCAGATTGCTCACGATTTTGTTACTTGGTCCAGTTCATAACCATTGGGAAGAAGTATAAGGATACGAAGCTACTATATTCTGAATGTATGAGAGAAGTGATGATTGGTCTGAAATTTGAGGTCAGATGCTTCTTCCTTTTGATGCTAATTTAAGTAGAGGTGAAGTTGTTCTGTTATGTATCGTATTAGTTTTTGTCTTTTCCAGCATTTACAAGTTCATTTATTTTAAGCTCTTTTTTGAATTGTTTTTTTTTATTTGAATCAAGAAGGAAGAAACTATATTGGTTTAGCTTGTCAAAGTCGATGTTAGGCTGAGTTTCATTTTTGATTGACTATTCTGTGGTTAACTATGGTCTAATGTTTCTGCATCACAGTTTTTCAATATATGGGTGCTCAGGGAATATCTAGAGAGAGAGAGAGCTGCTACCAAATGTAGAGGGAACAGATTTTGAACGTCTTATAGATGATTTTGTCTTCATGTGCTTATTTGCTGAGAACGATATTCTGCCCCAATTTAATTCATTGAATGTATCCAAGGTAGTTCCTTTCCATTTAGAATTTTTGCTGGTAATTATTAGTTGATTAAGAAATGTTACTATTTAACCCATATTCTTTTGCGTTTTAGCTAGAAACTTTTTTTCTCTATCCATAATAGTTTTTGGAAATGTGGAAAGAAATTTAATTAATTTGGATTTGAAAGGGATTTGTTGCATTTTATCTTTTTGTGAAGAGGGTCTTTTTGTTAAGATTGGAATTTTTTGTAGCTATTGATTTGATACTCAATATGCAACATGTGAACGATGACAAATTGGCAATGTTACAATTCTTTTTTGTTACTGGAGAAAGCCTTCAAGGCCCTGTTACATTCACAAAGTTGTTGGACCTCATTTTATGTGACATAAATTAAATGACATAGTTCCTCTGTGCATATATTCTGAAAGTTCTTGATAATGGATTTGTTGTAGGGTGGAATTGAAACGCTCCTGAGGATCTATCAACAAGAATTTGTTAAAATGGGTTATATAACCAATGCACCTGAGGTAAATAACAACGCTTCATGTTCTTTTCATCAGATGGCCAAAATTCAACTAAATTACAACTTGGGAATCATGTTTTTCTGTTTATACAACTATATTGCACTTTTTTTTTATTTCAGTTGTACTTTCCATGAGGAGAATGCATTGCTGGTATAAAACATCGAGTACAAAACCTTTTGAGTTTGTAATGATTCAGTAACTCCTTGTTGAAAACTGTTTTCTGTTCACCTGTAATCCAAGGTGTAGTAAATGCTGAGGTTAACTCCATGGCTGGTTGATTACATAGTGTTTGAAATGATTTGTTGACTTTTTGTAATTGTTGCTTGAGTAAATATGGGAATATTGAAGTTGTGAAAGCAATGTTCTCATAAGAATTTGATGTGCGACACATTATTCATCTATCCACTTATCATAGGCCGTTTTCACTTCATTTGTTACTTTTATGGTCACTTGTGTTCTTCTGCATAAACTGTTTTTATGTATGGACTTTACTTTAATTTTTCAATTGTTGGTTAAACTATTTCTCTTGGTCTGTAGGTGAATTTGAAAAGCTTCGAGCACTTTATTCAAGCCCTAGGTTCCCATAATAACACTATCTTCATGACACGTAACCAGGTTTCATTTACATTTTGATGCATAAATTGTGATCTTCACATGTGCAGTCATACATTCAACATTCTTGTATGATAGTGGCTAAAACATTTTCTGTGTTTCTGCTATCTTGTTTTTATAGCTTAAAATGGAAACGAAAAAGAGCAGCGACTTTCAAGATTCGGTAAGCATCTCTGTTTCTAAAATAAGATAACATGATCTCTACTAATAATATAGGATTTATTACTCTTTTAGTTTCTAGGCTCACTTCCACATGAGTTTTTTTTGTGTTTGTTATGTTTTGGTTCTAGAGTGGTAACTGATCGGTGTATTTGTGGAAGGAAAAATGTGGATTATGTGACATTGGCTTCTCTTTGCTGTAAGGCTTAGAAGAAAATGAGAGGCATTAACATTATAGTTTTTTCAAAACACGTATTTCTTTTTGATATTTTTTGTAAGTATGGAAATTGTTGGCTAGTTGCTGCCAATATTTGTAGAGCAAGTGCATGTGTATGCTTGTAAGGCTTTTCTTCACAAGTTCACCCATGCTTGAGTGCTACACCATTGTGTATATTGATTGCACTCCTTAGGACCTCTATGCTGAAACTGGGTTGTATTGTTGAAATTTGAAATTCATCTAATATAGTAAGCGAATTCAGATCCAAAGAATAGTCTAACTTTATACTCTTGATAATTAAAATTCCATGTTTTGATATTTGATGTGGACATTCATAAACAGTTGTAAACATGGAAAACCTATTGTTCATTATGAGCTCAAAATTTACCTTTCCCATTTCAATGAAGGGTGTGAAAAACTTGTTAGGGACATCTGCATTTAATTTGTATCAATTTGTATGCTCTTCTTGAGAACGATGAGATATAATTATTCATTTGATTATAATGAGACGGGGTTTCGAGGTCCTTGAGTTTGTCAGGAATGCTTAAACTGGATTTTTTATTGCAAATTGCAGCACGATCAACTCAAGATTGCAGAGCTTGACCTTATAAGTGAACCTATTCCTGATACTAATCCTAATCCTGGTGATGGTGATGGTGATTCAACAATCAACAAGGTTTTTCCTTAAAAAACATTATTTCCTTAATGATTTGTATGTGGTCTTTTTCTTTAGAGATGTTTGACTTGTGTCCTTTCTTTCAAGTTAAAATATATGATAGCTATGTGCATAAACACTATACTACGAAATTTGATTGTGAAAGTCATGACATTGATAGAATTAAAAGACATGCAGTGAGTGATGTTAAAATTACAGTTTGACTTTCATGTGTTATTCAAGGTGATCATTTTTAATTCTATGTAGGTCTTAAAATACACTGAAGGTATCTGTTGGATCATGCATTATTATTATCAACAAGTACCCTCGTGGCAATGGTATGTGTTCCTTCCCTTATAATTTTCATTCCTTACAGGCACTCCCACCAGCTGGCAATTGCAATACCAAATGAAAGTACTTTTAGATTGCTGTTTATTTCAATTTAAGATGCCGTTGCAGTTATTAAAAAAGTCTTCTACTAAACTTGACGTGGATCATTAGAAACCGTTTTGGAAGAGGCCTATGACTGTCTTGTAATCAGCTTTGTACATATCTCAACCATTATGCAGATTGTAGACATCTTAGTATTAAAATGCGCACATCAAGAGCGCATAATGTGCATATGCGCATCGACATCACATGATGCGGTGAGACGATCGTGTCGTGTGATGCCGCTGATACGGTTTGATGCGACCTTATGCATGATGTGGGCTGATGTGGCACCTTATGCAATATGCCGCTTACCAGTATTTGAACAAATTAGACCATGGATTGCAATAGGTCTGAGTTTTTCAAATCTGATTGGACAAAACTGACCATCGATTGAGCATTTGAATAGATTATATCATAGATTGAACAAATCTGACCAGAGATGACGATAGTATTATATAATTTAGTGTTTAAAAGTTAACAAGATTAGATATTATATTATCGATAAATAATATTTTGTACTTTTTAATTACGAACTCTATGCATATGTTATGCGCGCTTTGCATATCGGCTTGATTGAACGCATCGGGGCGCCACATGCTCTTAATCAAGGCCATCTCCATGAAATCCTTGTCATGTCAACCCCGTAATGTTCTTGTTGGCGAATTGATGCTTACAGTTGTACCACACTACCACCATCAATTTGAGGTGGTTGTCAAAGATACATTGCTTAATCATATGTATTGTATATAGTGGTCACAAATGAGTTATAGATATTTACATGGCAGTCACATACTTATAGATTGCTTCTAGGGATTTGATTGAGTTAATTTTGGGATTTATGTTTCTTGTATATATACTTGTGAAATAATCAATAGAAAATGCATTGTTTTCCGAGAGCGTCTGGAGATTGAAAATGAATCATTGTATTGCCAGCTGCGTTGAGCAACTTTCTTGAATTAACCGAGTGTACCAAAATAGGACGATAAACACACCTAACTGTCCCCTAACATAAGTTATTCCACTTTCTTATTAGTTGAGCACATTTGTATCTTATTCATATATTTAGATGGCTTTCCTACATCAAGATGCGTATTACAGGGGCTCAAGAATTCTGGTGGGGAAGAATTATTTAATGAATGGGTCATAAATGGTAGTTCAAATATTTGCAAAATGAGGAAGTTTTAAATTGAACAAGCTTGGAACAATAGAGCTTTAGGAAATCTTGTTCGGTGAACTATTTGTTTGGTGGTTTTAAAAAGCCATGATATGTGTATTACGCAGGTTTTATCCATATTATTATGCACCGCTTGCTTCAGATTTTTGTGATATGGATAAGCTGGAGATTAACTTCACACTTGGTCAGCCTTTGAAGCCATTGGATCAGCTACTGGCTGTCTTGCCTGCAGCAAGGTCTGTGTTTTACCTTGAGTAATATGTTGTATGATATTGTTGTCTTCTCTCTAATTAGGACATCGAATGTATATCCTAACGGTGTTGCACATCTAGTGCACAGGCACTTCCTTTGTTTTACGGGGAGTTGATGACAAACGAGTCTTCCCCAATCTTGGACTTCTACCCTAAAGGTCAACTCTTTACTCTTCATGTAATTGTTTTATTTTTGATATCATATAAACTTTGCAGCACTTACTGATGTTTGATTATTATTTGGGATCTTGAATTTTGGAGGGCTCTTTTTCTTACACCGTCCTTGCTAGATCTTCTATATCAGTGCAATACCCATATTCTACTGTTTTTATGATACAAAGGGACATTAATGTGTCGAGCTAAGCATTTTTTTTTACTATAAAGTGATATCACGACTGTAAATCATATTCTAGGAGGATTGTATACAAAGGGACCTTAATGTGTTGAGCAAAGCATTTTTTTACTTAATGTGATATCACGATTGTAAATCATCTTCTAGGAGGATTGTAGATCTCGCAAAGAGTACGGACTTTTAAAGTGGGACAAGAATATCATCATCATCATCATACTCAGTTTATCCCACCTATAGCAAAGCTAAGGTAGGGTCTGAGGAGGGTAAGATGTAGACAGCCTTACCTCTACCCCTAAGAATAGAGAGGCTGCTTCCAGTGAGACCCCCGGCTCGATGTGGTTTGGTATCAAGCCTTGGACATAAGGCACAGAACACTTAGCAATCGGGACAAACCCGATCGATGCATGTACCCCCTTTGTCTTTTGGCTATCAACGCCACCACATGATGCATGATTAACTGATATACGTTAATTTATACATATAAATGCCCCAAATTAACTCCCATTTATATATGTTTTTGGCCTTATAACTGATGAATTGGTACTTATTTGGTATCTTTATGATTACAGGTCTTAAACGGTGTCCATGAAGCGAACCGGATAAAAAACGGACAGTTTCTGCACATTCTGCACATTCTGCACATTCTGCACAATCTGCAGGTGTTGGCACCCCCGTGCGCCCTGGTGGCACCCCCGTGCAGGCATACTTGCACTCCCAGGCGCACCCCCGTGCACCAGCCCGTGCAAGCATACTGCACTCCCAGGTGCACTCCCATGCACCAGCCCGTGCACCAGATTGGCACTCCCAGGTGCACCCCCGTGCACCTGCCCGTGCCAGATCTGACAGTTCTATAAAACAGAGCAGAACGTCATTTTTAGGGTATTGGGTGATATTTGGGCGATTTTGGGCGATTTTGGGGCGATTTTCTGGGCATGTAAGCTGCTGTGAAGCCGATTAACAAGCTTGGGAAGCAATCCAAGTCCATTACCATCATCCAATCCATCATAACCTTGCTTGTTTATGGTTTGATTCTTGACCTAATATTATATCAAATCTGATTTTGAAGCTTTGTTATGTTGTTTAGCTTAATATTTGTAACCTACGGGTAAAAACAATAGTATTTAGTAGTTTAAACAACCTTTGTATGTTAATTGTATTTTGTATGAATTTGGCGTTTTTCATGTTTGAATCTTGATGATCATAGCGCAACCTTGTTTCATTGTTGTTAGATTTGTAGTTGTGTTTGAATGACTTTGATGATTGTCGAATGTGTTAGGCGGATTACTTGTTGAAGAAACCGTCCGTTTAATCGTCCGGTAGTAGACTAGTTAACTTGTTAACAAAGTTTACACCATGAAACTGTAACCGGGTATTGGTTTGGTTAAAGTCACTCGGATAATGATTATAGATGTTTACCGACACGTAAAAGAGTCTAAAAAGCTTAATGGTGTTGTTACCAATCTTTGACACGGTTAATGATCTTTGGTAGTTATTTTGGTTAAAATGGCGATCTTAGTAGATTTGTGTTCAAAGTTGGTAAAATGGAATAGGTTGTGAAATGCTCTACTTTATGCTAGTCTAGGTGGTCGTATTGTGTATTCGATATTGCTTTCCTTAACTAGTGCGGTTGAGGACTCCCGAAAGGTGATACTAACCTATCTTTAAAGATTCTCATGAGATCATATCAGCTGCGCGCTAATGAACAACTTGAAGTGGTTAACGTGTGTATTCGTGTTAGCTTTCTGTATAGTTGTCATGTTAGGATGCCCGAGAGGGAAACTAACTGTCGGAAAATGGGAATGTTGATCACGCCTTTATTTCTTATTATATGTAGATGACATGCTAGGATTGGCGTATTATAATTTATATATCTATTTTTCTATTTGGAGTCTTATATATATATATATTTGCTATGCTTAGTTTAAATTAGATTAAATTAGTTAAAACAAACATTCACTATCTTTTCTTACCGGTAAATCAGTGACAACGGTTCAGTACAATCGCTCCGCGCGCGTCCATGGATCGATACTTGGTTCTTATCTATGCTTTACTACATATGTGACAGGGTGCGCTTGCCCTTTAATGTGTGTTCTAATGTTAAGATTAAAATCATTTTTATAAATTTAAAACACGAGTTGCGCGAGTGTATTTTATGTATGCTCAGAGCACACCAAGTTTTTGGCGCCGTTGCCGGGGATGCGACGAGCTTTAGGAACGACCCGAGTTACTCCTTTACCGGTGTACATGCTTGTGAATATCTGTTTATACTTGTTTATTTGATTCATTCATTTGTTTATAGTAATCTGTATTTGTTCGTTTATTTGTTAATATGATTGTTTTTATTGTTTATCTCATTAATTTGTTTGTTGATCTTTGTTCTTATTGTTTAATCTGTTTATATTACTATAATTTTTATGTATATATTGTTTGTATGTAATATATAATAGAAGTCTGAGTATGTTACGTTTAAATTTGATGGTTCGGATGCTTTTATAATAGGTTTGGGTTAAGAAAAATTGGGAAATTCATTTAATAAAAAAGTGGTGTTAATAAAAATAATTTTCTGTGAAAAAAGTTTCCTTGCGATTCGCAAAGAAGCTGGGCTTATGGTTCCGCTTTAAGCGAGTTCCTAATTACCCCGGATTTTATCTTTTATTGTTCGCGATACGCGAACAGGATCACCAGAGTCCTTCGCGTGACGTGAATAGGCGCTATCTTCCGTTTTTAACTCATTTCATTCGCATCCATCAGCGTTTCTATCTGTCAACTTCCGTTATATTATTTTTCGGTCAAAAAGGTTGTTTTCGCGCAAGCAAAAAGACGGTCTTTATCTTGTTGGGACGCGCGAGCACCTTGAGTCATTGTACTCACTTGCGCCACGCGAGAAGCGGTCTATACTTCTTCGCGATGCGCGAGCGACTCAGATTTCGCTGAAAATATTGTATATTTTTAAATTTTATATATTTTCATAATTTAAGTTAGTGTATAGTTTTTAGTATATTTATCTGTGTATATTTCTTCCGTTTTTCTTAGATTGAGTCTGTAATTATTTTGTCTGTAATTATTTCGTACATTGCGTCAGTTTAAGCGTGGGGATGGCCGATGTCTGTTATTGCTCGATCGATCTTCTCGCCCGTACTCAATCTCCATTCGGGCGAAAGCGATCTTAAAGAAAATCTTTTATGAAAACGGCCATTCCAAGAAGTTTAAAGTCCATAAATCAAAGTGGACTAAGTTTGAAAGTCAACGTTCATCGCTTAAAAGCTTACATTGATGGACCGATTGACCCGACAGTGGAGGTAATTGGACTCCACACTCCGCGCGCCTAAACAAGCATGGGGAACTGAGTCTAGCTAGCGACTCGCTAATAAAATTAGCGCGGCGTGTATGGGCGCGCCAAAGGGTAAATATGTAAATAGTGTTAATATTTCTTTGTTTATTTTAAATTTCGTAGTTTAACGTTTCTTCGAGTTTTGTGCAGGTTCGTACCGGTTTTGAGCAAAGCGAGAATAAGCAATGGAGTGAAAACAGTCTACAAACAGGTTAAAATTAGTTAAAATGATGTTTTCGGACAAAATGGAACCGCTGCGTGCAAAAATGCAGTTGCAGCCTCAAAACTGCATATCTGCAGGTTGTGCACGGTCAAGCGCACTGCCGTGCAGCTGACCGTGCGGACCACCAAGAACTGGGGTGCAAGGGCTAGTGCAAGGAGGTTGCATGGTCAAGCGCACTACCGTGCAGCTGACCGTGCGGGCCAAAAAAAAAAAAAAAAAAAAAAAGCCCACCAATGGGCCCAATAAACATTTGCACACCCGGCTGCACCCTCATTCCACCTCTTTTTGGCCGAGAACATCATCTATTGGTCTAGATTCTTCACTCCTCACTTGCTAATCCTTCAAGGTATGAATCTCCTTAGTATAAATTATTGTTTTCCTTCTTTCAAGTATTAGGATTTCTTCATAATTGTTTAACTAATCCTTAAAACTTCTTGAATGTTTACAATAGTTAGTGTAGATTAGCATGTTATTCTTCTAATCTTTAAAGTTTTGGATATTTCTTCATAATGTTTAATTAAATCCGAAATTTGCAAAAAGATTTGTTGAATATCTAGTATAATATTAGAGGTAGTTTTGTATAATAGTTGTAATGTAGTTTTAATCTTAGTTGTAATTAGGGTAGTTTAAGAAAATTTGGGGCTTTCTTCATAATTGTTCAAACAAGCCCCAAATTTTGGACGTTCTTTTGTGTCTTTGTTTTAAATTCAGTGATGATGAATGCTTGGGATTTTAGTTCAATGAGTTGTGTGTTTTGCAGCGCCTTTTAGCACTTTTGTAGGTACTTAGGAAAAGGAGTTCATGATACACACGAGCACTGAGGGCTGAGCAGACATGACAGTGTCCTTGGATAACCTGCAGTTTGCTTCGACACCAGGGGAGTTTCAGTTTCTCTTATTTGCACTATAGTTTAGCTATTCATAAGGCTTTACTATTTTTTGGGTCACATTGAGGACAATGTGATGTTCAAGTGTGGGGAGGGTAACTATGTTAACTTTACTTAGCTTGCACTACAGTTTAGCTCTTCATAATACTTTACTATTTTTTGAGTCACATTGAGGACAATGTGATATTCAAGTGTAGGGAGGGTTATTAACAGTATTAGCTTTTCTTGTCCCAAGTTGTGAAAAAGAAAAACTCCCAGTTTTTAATTTTTGTGGCATAACACTTGAGAAAAAAGCGGTGAATTCTTCATAATTTTTGTAAATTAATACGGTTGGTTGCGTTTATGAAGCGTTAGATTTGATAAAAGCGGACAAGCCAAATTTGAGAAGCATGGCAAACAAAAATGTGACTAGCATGTTAATTTTTACACTTGTACCCATTCCTTCCGTTACGTGAGCATTCTTTTTGAGCCTTTTATTGCTTTTTCGATACTTGCTCGCTATATGCGAAATATGAGTGCGCCGAATGGCTGATGTGATTTAGAACTTGTTATTAGCATACTTTTCGAGATCATATATGTGCAGATTTGCATGAAAGTGATTGAGGCATTTAGGATACCCTTTTGACTTAAGCCTTTTCTTTTCGTTTGATCTGTTTCCCGCACCCAAATGTTATCCACTAGTTAACCATGTTGAGCCTATATCCGTGTTTTTTCTTACTTAACCCACCATTTCACCACTAAACCAAATTTAGCCTTTTTCTTTTAAACCTTTTGTGTTGGAACTCGGTTTAGGTTATTGTTTGACTCGTTTTATGTTATAGTTCATGTTCGGGTATTTAGTTCCCGTGTTTTGGTTTATTCTTGTATAGTTCTCAGTTGTATTCAGCATGTTATTAAAAAAAAAGAAGAAGAAAAAGAAAAAAGAGAGAGAGAAAAAGAAAAAAAAAAGAAGAGAAAAAGAAAAAAAAAATTAGAAAAATAGTATACCCTAAAATAGGGTGAATTAGCAATGTTTGAGCAGTTTTCAGGGCTTGAAAGTTAGAATTTCATGGTTAGCTCGAATTAAATAAATTTCGCCTATGTTTGCGTGTGTTTTGTATAGTTTACGTTTGTATCTATTAGTTAGACATAACCGCCGAGTTTTAGCCGTTTTGTCACTTTAAATATCCATTCCATACCCTTTACCTTTGCCTATCATTACAACCCACAAGTCCTCTTGATTTATGCATTTCTATATATGAATTGGTAGAGATTAGATCTTTTAACAAGCATATGATATCGCACAAGTCATTGTCTAGGCATTGAGTGTTTACACATACACATTTCATATGTATGATCCACAAATAAGCCGAGTGTGTGTGAACATTGTGAGTGGTGTAAAGATATGCATGCTTAGTCGATTTGACATTAACCATTGCTTTTGATTTCTATATTTCCAAGTGCTTGTCGGTTTGAAATCTTTGATGACGTCTTTTGACAAACCAGCTAGCCATCTGATTTATTAACTTTCCAGTTTGCTACTCGTGTTGCCATTGGGAGTGTTGAGTTTTCTATTGCTTAGGGACAAGCAATGTTTAAGTGTGGGGATGTTTGATATACGTTAATTTATACATATAAATGCCCCAAATTAACTCCCATTTATATATGTTTTTGGCCTTATAACTGATGAATTGGTACTTATTTGGTATCTTTATGATTACAGGTCTTAAACGGTGTCCATGAAGCAAACCGGATAAAAAACGGACAGTTTCTGCACATTCTGCACATTCTGCACAATCTGCAGGTGTTGGCACCCCCGTGCGCCCTGGTGGCACCCCCGTGCAGGCATACTTGCACTCCCAGGCGCACCCCCGTGCACCAGCCCGTGCAAGCATACTGCACTCCCAGGTGCACTCCCATGCACCAGCCCGTGCACCAGATTGGCACTCCCAGGTGCACCCCCGTGCACCTGCCCGTGCCAGATCTGACAGTTCTATAAAACAGAGCAGAACGTCATTTTTAGGGTATTGGGTGATATTTGGGCGATTTTGGGCGATTTTGGGGCGATTTTCTGGGCATGTAAGCTGCTGTGAAGCCGATTAACAAGCTTGGGAAGCAATCCAAGTCCATTACCATCATCCAATCCATCATAACCTTGCTTGTTTATGGTTTGATTCTTGACCTAATATTATATCAAATCTGATTTTGAAGCTTTGTTATGTTGTTTAGCTTAATATTTGTAACCTACGGGTAAAAACAATAGTATTTAGTAGTTTAAACAACCTTTGTATGTTAATTGTATTTTGTATGAATTTGGCGTTTTTCATGTTTGAATCTTGATGATCATAGCGCAACCTTGTTTCATTGTTGTTAGATTTGTAGTTGTGTTTGAATGACTTTGATGATTGTCGAATGTGTTAGGCGGATTACTTGTTGAAGAAACCGTCCGTTTAATCGTCCGGTAGTAGACTAGTTAACTTGTTAACAAAGTTTACACCATGAAACTGTAACCGGGTATTGGTTTGGTTAAAGTCACTCGGATAATGATTATAGATGTTTACCGACACGTAAAAGAGTCTAAAAAGCTTAATGGTGTTGTTACCAATCTTTGACACGGTTAATGATCTTTGGTAGTTATTTTGGTTAAAATGGCGATCTTAGTAGATTTGTGTTCAAAGTTGGTAAAATGGAATAGGTTGTGAAATGCTCTACTTTATGCTAGTCTAGGTGGTCGTATTGTGTATTCGATATTGCTTTCCTTAACTAGTGCGGTTGAGGACTCCCGAAAGGTGATACTAACCTATCTTTAAAGATTCTCATGAGATCATATCAGCTGCGCGCTAATGAACAACTTGAAGTGGTTAACGTGTGTATTCGTGTTAGCTTTCTGTATAGTTGTCATGTTAGGATGCCCGAGAGGGAAACTAACTGTCGGAAAATGGGAATGTTGATCACGCCTTTATTTCTTATTATATGTAGATGACATGCTAGGATTGGCGTATTATAATTTATATATCTATTTTTCTATTTGGAGTCTTATATATATATATTTGCTATGCTTAGTTTAAATTAGATTAAATTAGTTAAAACAAACATTCACTATCTTTTCTTACCGGTAAATCAGTGACAACGGTTCAGTACAATCGCTCCGCGCGCGTCCATGGATCGATACTTGGTTCTTATCTATGCTTTACTACATATGTGACAGGGTGCGCTTGCCCTTTAATGTGTGTTCTAATGTTAAGATTAAAATCATTTTTATAAATTTAAAACACGAGTTGCGCGAGTGTATTTTATGTATGCTCAGAGCACACCATTAACCGTCCGTTGTTTTTAACGTCATTTTCACGAAATTAGTAAAATAACGTTAAAACTAGTGCAACTTTACTTTTGCCCCCGAGGGCCACACATATATACATTATATGGGACAGGAATATATAATATTATTTTTATTTGATTTTAGTTACTGCGTTAGTTGTTCATTTTTTATGGTATTGACTATTATCTCTCCTCTTTCTTTCTTGGTAGATGCCAACTTTGATAGATATGGAAAACATCATGCATGGCAGGTATTGACTATTTATGAGCCCTTGTTGCCAGTTATGGCGAAATGGTTAACTGCCTTTTTGAATAACGATTAGCAGTTCAGAAGACTGACCCTTTTGTAGAATAAATCTAAGTATTTACTGCGGTCTAAAATCAAATATTAGTCAAGGGCGGATATGTGACATATAGGTTATTGCGGTGGGATATCGGTAAGGTAATTTTAGTATCATGCAGAATTTACATATGCATATATATATAACATAAAACATATATAATATTAATAGTAATATTGAACATCAAAACTCAAAAAGGCCAATATTTGAAACATGATCTAATAGTAAGCCATGAAATCTTCCTCCGAGTCCACATCAACCAAGACATCCAAAATATTGGTCAAATATCGGCCAGATATTGGCCAGTATCAGTCGATATCGCCGATAATATTGGAACCGATATTCCGGACCGATATTTGACACCGATATTTTGTAGAGGACCGATAACCGATATCTCACCGATGAAATAAAAAAAACAAGTAGAAACTTATAGACCATGGCGGCTTGTTTTTATTTTCTTATTCTGTTGGCAGGGTGTATTAAAGTTACCATTTATTGATGAGTCTCGTCTTCTTTCCGAGATTATGAAGGTGGAACATACTTTGAAGGTAATTAAATTCCAACCAAAACCCTCTGTTTACTAGACTATATTTATAGGCCTCTTTCTGAACCATATCATCTTGCATAGGATGAAGAAAGGCAAAGAAATAAGTTTAGCAGAGACATGCTATTTGTTCACTCCAGACATCCTTTAGCTGAAATGATAAAGGATCTTCCTTCAAGTGAACCAAGTTCAGAGGTACAACCAGACCTCGGGTGCGTGTCACTGTCATCTGAAAGGGCTTTGTATATACTGAATGATTAGTATAAACGGGGGAGAGTAAGAACTCAAATATAATCAAGAACGGTAATAAATATTAAATAATCTGGGCGGCACATTTCAACCCCAAATGCTTCTGATTTCACTCTTAACTGCATTCAAATCTCCATCCCTGCATATGAAATGTAGTTCACAATGGTTCTCAGAGTACTTATATGTAAATTCTTATCCGAACCCTCATGTATAAGTTATATACTTCCCCAAGGGACTTTGTGTGTTGTGGTAACTGGTAAGGTACCTCCTCTCTATCCAAGAGGTGGAGTGTTCAAATTCTGCAAGGTGCAAGTATAGGAGTATTTAGGAGTAGGTTAGTTTGCCATTCTAAAAAAGATAATTAATAAATAGACTGAATTACAAGTTTTGCCCTTTATGTTTATACCCGATTACAAAGCATGCCCTTTACGTTTAAAATTGATTGGTCTAGTACTTTATCTTCCAAAATCATGCACGTTATGTCCTTTATGCCTAACGTAGTTAGTTTTTATTGTTTAAATGTGTCACGTGACTTGCACACGAGGGTATTTTAGTAAATTCACTCACCCTATTCAATTTCCCTCAAAATCACTGAATATAAACCCTAATTCCTCTGAGTTAACAATCGAATTGATTCTAACCATGCTAATAATAATAATAATAATAATAATAATAATAATAATAATAATAATAATAATAATAATAATAATAATAATAATAATATCAAAATCCAATCTTTTCAACGTCATAACATAAAATTCCTAAAAAGATAAAATACCAAGAAACCAAAATGCAATAAAATCAAATGGGTATGTGGCAATAAATCAATCAATGCACAATAATTAATAAAAAACAAAAAGAATTGAATAATACAGCAGATAGAGCGAGAGAGAGATAATGAATGCAGATCGAGTTAGGGTGATATTATTTTTATAAAAATTTGGATCGTTGATGGATTTATGCAAATTGTTGCCAAAGTCTTTCGCCCTAGAAATGTGGTGGCAATGATTAGAACAAATATTGTATTGTTTGTTTCATATGTTAAACTAAATTCTCTTCCCATGTTCTCTGATGGTGATGAACCTTAGGGTTTATATTAAGTGATTTTGGGGGAAAATTGAAGAGAGTGGGTGAATTTACTGAAATACCCTCGTGTGTAAGTCATGTGACACATTTTAACAACAAAAACTGAGATAGGCATAAAAAAACATAACGTGCATGATTATGAAAGATAAAGTACAAAAACTAATCAGTTTTAAACGTCAAGGTTCTGCTTTGCAATGGGGGGGTATAAAGATAACTTGTTATTCAGTCTAATAAATAATAAACATACAAAGAGTCAAACATATATATTAGTATCCATGTCATCCCCTTTTCTTTTTCTCTTTCATGGTACATGCAATTATCTTCTTGCCATAACATGCAACATAAAAAATATTAATTTAAAAAACAAATTTGGTAACTGCAGATCTAAGCAATTAATGCGGTAAAATATCGGTTATCGGTCAAGCACCGATATTTGGGATATCGGTTATCGCGGTGAGATATCGGTAATTAAAGAATATATAAATATATATATAATAATAATAATAATAATAATAATAATAATAATAATAATAATAATAATCACTGATATTATCACCGATACAACCGATATATCACCGATACAACCGATATATCACCGGTATCGGCCGAGATTATCGAAACCGAGATAGGGATCGATATTTGTGACCGAGATAAGCCCCTATGACCGATAACCGAGATAGCACCGATATATCACCGAGATGCCTTAAACGAGCAAAAACTCATCTCGAGTTCGGCTCACCAACATTATTAATTAAAAATGAACATGTTCAAAAAACAAAATCTCATACATAAAAAAAATAATATAACATTTGGTTGGGCTCATTTAGGCTCGCGAGCCTAAACGAGCTTTGTATCCAAGGCTCGAACTCGGGCTCGATAACTAAACGAGTCATATTTTAGGCTCAAACTCAAGCTTGGGCTCGTTAAGGCTCGGCTCTTTTGAGTTTTTTACCGAGCCGATCCCGAGTAGCTCTCGAGCCACTATGTGTCATTTACACCCTTATGGTTTAGTAGTCATCAACTACCATAATATTGCGAAGCACCTAAGATAACCCTCAGATCTCATGATGTATGATCACATGTAGGGGTGCTCTTTTTAACCGATAACCGATTACCAAACCCGACCCGAGGTGACCCGACCCGAGAAAGTACCTCACCCGATTAACCCGAACCCAACCCGAACCCGACTAGACTTATTTGGGTTGGTTATTGGATTAAATATAATTATTTTGGGTTGACCCGAAAAACCCGAAGAATTAAAAAAAAAAAACCTATTCACATTCTAAATCTTCTCCCACTTTTTAGATATAAGTACGTTATCCTCATAGTTAAAATAAATCACAGGCAAATTGTTTTATATTCAGCCTCTCCAATTCCTTTGCTTGGTTCCTTTTTTTTTTATCATAACAATTCATTAGAATACAACCACAACCACTGATACATGTTTAAAAAATAAGGGGCTTAATAGCAATAATAATAAGTGTAAAAGGGTAATAAGTGTCATAGGTCAATAGTTGAGGGACTATTATTTTCCTTACGCCTGTTCTCTATCACCTCTACGATCACCACCATTAACCATCTTATCACCACCATTAATCCACCACGTACCAACCACTATTCATACCATTAGAAAGGATTCAAGGTAACAAAGTTTTTATATATTGTTTTGTCATTTGTCGTTTAAGCGATTTACAGTCACATAATCATTTTTGGTTTTACAACTTGTACAAAAGTAGTTTCTAGTTGAAGGTTTTCTGATAGCGTGTAATCATAGGTATATTAGTTTAAAGATAGTTGAAGTCTTGATTTTGAACATTTGAAATCGCAACAGTACGTAGTATGTAATCACGGTTTGCTAAAAGTTAATATTATGCCAAGTTAATATACATGGTATGGTAAGGAAAAAATATCAACTCCATGCATATAGCATGATGTATTGTAGATGAAATGGTTAAACAAATAATATTAACTTTTGTTTGGTAGCCTCAGTGAAAACCTACAGTCAAAATATGAAACATCAATATGTAACATGGTAATAGCATGAGTACCTTAGAAGCATGAATCTTCTCAAATGTCTTTCTTAAGCACCAGCCCAATCACCCGATCCATTACCTGATCATCATTGGACACCGTTCATAAGCGGCAAAGCTAAGGAGCTCTTGCACTTACATAGGCTTTTGTAAAAGGAATTTTCGTGTCAGAATTTAATCTACTTAAACACAAAATTGGAATAAATTTGACATATATCACCAAGTTGTTAAAGTAATTTCCTAGCAAAATAGCACAATAGCGTTTCGCCATTACTTCATGTAAAAAGTAATCAAAACATATAATAAATCTACATATTGTCTTACCAATCAAACAAATTCTCATGTTCAGCAACGATAACAACAACAACAATAGGTCAATCAATATTTAACATGAAAAAGTTCCATAATCTGAAGCGTGTCGGCTAATGGAAAACGCACGTTCATAACCTTTGTCGGATTTCTTTGTTGCTTTGCTGAAATCTGCTCAATACCACCACTGCCACTGTTAACGTCACCAATTTTGTTACCGGAATTGTGACTGCCACCTCCAGTCTCCGACGTCTGCTCATCTCCCTCCAAAGCCTTTCATCTTCTCTGGCGTTACTATCGTTATTACCAAAATTCGCAACCACCATTACCCACCGTTGACCACGTCATCTCTCTCGAAACCCTTTTCAACACCATCGTCTTCTCTCTGTCTAGATTTCTCTCTCTTCTTTGGGTGTGTGTAAGGAACAAAGGGTAGAGTTTGGCCGGAGACCGGGAGTTTTGGTGAACGACTTGTGTCATTAGGGCACATGGGGTGGTAAGCTTTCTATCACACCCATCACACTATCACACCCAATCAGATTCTGCCACCTTATTTTATCACATTCTATCACATTCCATCACTAAACCCATGCGACAGTGTCCACATCCAACACATTTCATCACTAAACATTTTATTTTTTAAAATATATAAAAACATTACATTAAATAAAAAAAACATTACATTAAATAAAAAAAACATTACATTTAATAAAAAAATACATTAAATAAATAAAACATAAAAACATAAAAATTAAAAAAATTAAGTGAGCGGTGGGTAAGGGTTCTCAAACTCGATATCTAAACCACCCACGTGTTCCGTTAGATCAAATCGAAGCTGATAGTGGGTTTGTTCATTCCGCAACTCCAAAAGAACATCATCGGGAACGTTTGCTGGTATATCTGTATCCATAACGTAATCCGGAGATATTGCGCCCCCTTCTTCCTTTATGATCATGTTGTGCAATATGACACACGCGTACACAACACTCCTTATTTTCGATTGATCAACCAAACGCACCGGGCGATCTATTATGCGCCATTTACCTTTCAATACACCAAATGCCCATTCAACGTCGTTTCTCGCAGATTCCTGTAACTTCTTAAACAATTTTTCTTTTTCGATTGTCGGAAACGAGTAAGCTTTCACAAAAACTGACCAAACAGGGTAGATGCCATCAACAAGATAGAAGCCACGTCTATATTGTCGTCCGTTCACCGTAAACGGACACGTTGGGGCGGTTCCTTGTATCTCTGTATCGAAAAGCGGTGATTGATATAGAACATTGATGTCTTACTAATAAGGGATGTTTGGCTTGTTTAATGAAAGTTGCATTTTAAAAAAAATGTGCCATCCAGTAAGGACTTCCTTTGAATGACAAGGGGCAGGTCTGACCCGTGACATGAAATGTTTGTAGAGGAAACTTTTAAGCATCAAAGACTCTTAGTGAATACTAGTATTTTTATTTTTATAGTATATGTTATTGAGTCCAAACATCCCCAAGAACATGAATCTGGACTATAATAATAAAAGATTGAATAACCTGCTCATGAAAAATGAGTATGATTATCTATCAATAACTATATATATAAAACTATATATATAAAAGAATTGCACTATAATAACATGACATTCAATGAGACAACCTCCCACATTTTGAATGTGCCATGTGGCATTATCTGAAGCTCTCTTTTAAATTACTCGTATTTATTTTGTTTTTTAAATAAAATCTATATCTATATTATTTTAAATTTCAAATATGTTAATTAATATCTTTTCCTTATTTTTCCTTCACATTTTTAAATGTCAGTAAACTATTAGTTATTTTTAAAAAAAATCAAATATGTTAATTTATATTTTTATCTTATTATTTCCTTATTTTCCCCTTACAATTTTTAACGTTAGTAACTTTTATATATGACATTTTTTAGAAAAAAAAATTTACACCAAATTAACGAGCGCTTTATTATCTTTCCAACGAGCACCATAGTGCTATACAAGAAACAGAAAAAATGTTTTTTTAGTGAGTTTTACGTTGTGTATGTTTTCTTCTTTTATCATATTTTATTAAGTCATATTTGATTTTTCAGCCTCGGGACCTTCCCGGGGTAATCAGCTAGCAAGATATATATTTTTTTAAAAATACGTTGGATGATTTACATTTTTATTATTTTGAATAATAGATTGCATGATTTTAGGAATTTTCAAAAACTAACTCAACAACATATGACTTAAATACCCCTAATCACTAATTAAACAATATGCCATGTGTCTATGTTTTATTGGTTCCTATTGTTTTTACTAGGGCTGTGCGAAGGGTCCGGAACCGACCCAACCTGTCCCGGACCCACCAGAACCGCATACCCTTTTATTGTGGAAATTAGGAACCATGAACCGAACCTTAAAAGGTTATGTGGTTCCGGGTCCTAAAGGTTCTGATGGATCGGGTAAAGGGTCTAACCCTTTAGAACCTTTTAATGTAATAGCCACTTTTAGACGATTACATATGCCTATTCTTTTACCATGCTTGTAAAAAAATTCCTCCATATGGTTCTAACAATAGCCCATGAGTTTCTTTTATAAATCACTTTTCGTTTCTTGACTTATGTTTTCGTAACAGTTTTGTCAATCTCATCACTCGAAACATTATGTGAATTTGTTATGTATACATCATAAATACACAAACACGTACACACACACATCAGAGCGACATACATAAATATTTACTTCAAATTTGGACACATCTATGTATATACATCAAGCCGACAAATATTTCAAGAAAAATACATTATTATTCTTATATATAATATTTTTAATATTCTATAACATTACATGAAATCGATTATAATAACACGTAAAAACGAATAGTGAAAAGACTAAAAAAATTATTTTTTTTTATTTTTTAATATAAATACAAACGGTTCTTGTGGTTCTTATATTAGAACCGTGAGTTTGGAACCGACCCGACCCGGAACCGATAATTCATATAAATCTAGAACCGGAAACCGACCCATATATTTATAAAGGTTCGGGTCTAAGGTTCTCGTGGGTCGGGTCGAAGGTTCCTGTGGGTCCGAACCACGAAATGCTCACCCTTAGTTTTTACACAAAAGTTGGTAACCACATCATCTATATATTTAAACAATATGCCACCTATATATTGAACGATCTATAGTACCTTATTAAGGAGGAGAGATGGCTAGGATGGTAATTTTACTACCATTTTAAGATAGCATCTCAAAAGCCACAAGTATAAATCCCAAACTTTTACCCATTTCTTCCCATTATACCCTACCTTACAACATTTGATGATAAGTGTACAAATGCCTAAGGCAATCAATTCTAAATCATTAATATGTTAACAGGTTCTGTAATCAGTTTCTTTACCGCAAGAATGTGAACTGACCCTTCCCAATTAAAGCGCATGATCCCAAGTCCCAACACCCTACGAACCTTTAAATAACTGATACCAATTCAACCATTCAATCCCATGACATCAATTCAACCATTTAATCATAATTGCACATAAACCGTTCATCATCCTCATCATCAATTCATCGGGTAAACGCTAGGTTTCACTAATTTAATGCTAGCTGCTAGGTTAGTTTATAATGACGTTATTTATAGTCACCAATGCTTATTCTCGAGACCCAATTTGCTATTGGTTACCGCAACTCTGTTTCGTGACAACTCCTTGATCACAGTTCCAGGTAATTTGTGATCTGTTTTACATACATTCTTGAACATACTTGTTTGCAACTCTATTTCGTGACAACTCCTTGATCACTGTTCCAGGTAATTTGTGATCTGTTTTACATACATTCTTGAACATACTTGTTTGAACTTATGATTTGGAGGTGAATTGAACAAACTTCTATCTTTCTATGTTGCATAAAATTGTGCATACCAACTGCTCGATGAAATTCATGCTATAGTTAATACAAATGTTGATGTTCATTATGAGTTTTACTTGCTCTATTCTAATTAAGTTGTTGGATAACGTCTTTTAAATTTTAATATTTTATAGGCATATAAACATTGCTGACTTGCTGTGATAGTACTTCTTAAAGTTATACCTGTACTTTTATTGCATTTGATAAGGTCAAGAATTAAAAATTTAAAACATCTAAATATAGCTACTTTAGGCTATGACAAATAATGATACAGCAGTGGCACCAATTGCACCAGCTCGCATCCATGCATAATAAGAATGATACACACAGTATAGCCTTTCCTTAAAAACCGGCTTGGATGGTTCTTTAAGTAAAGTAGCATCAAAGATAGTTAGTATTAAACATGAGGATTCAAAATGTGAAAGTAAGTAGTGTGTGGAAGCTAGATGCATTAATCATGAACTGATAATAATAATATTGTTATAAGTTTGACGTCAGGAAGTCAACATTTGATGCGAATGTTAAAGATGTGATAAACTGTACGGGCAATGGTGGGTGTTTCATATGTCCTTTCTAAAGAATTGTATATGGGTTATTATTAATTATAAAAATAGCTTACTACAATAAATATAATGGTATCATAATTCATTACTGGGAAGAGGCAGCCTGCTCTTTATGTCATCAATATAAACAGGTTTGGACAGTTATTCAGTTACCAAGGTTTATCATAGAACTGAAATGAAGTATATTTTCTTTATTTAGTTTCGATTTGTTATTTTAGTGGATATGTCAGTGCTGTACAAGGGATTGGTAGGTCACCAAGTATGGGACAAGTTGTATGGGCTCCAACAACAAAAGAGTTACATGAGTATGTTTGGATCCTCGACGACTGTTGCATCAGCTATGCACGTTTGACTATCTTAGGTTAGGGTATGATTTGGTATCTCATTATAATTCTACAAAAACCTGTTGTGATTGCCTTGCTTTAGATAAATAATTTCATTTCTTTCAGCTGCGAGTTTGTCACAAGTTAACAACAAACTTGAGGAGAGAAATCATTCTAGGTTCATCGAGTCTTGACAATCCTGCCCAGTTTGTTGAGGTAGTGTGTGACTTTTTATTTATCCATTTGTTTATTTTAATTTATTAGATGGAACTATATAATATCTCGATTGATGGTATCTATGCCTGTATTCCTTTTATGCATAAACTGAAGTCGCTGACTCCAATTGTGGATGAAAACGAGAACAAGAACGAGCACGAAACTGAAGTTTGCCGAAACTGAAGTCGTTGGATGATCTTGAAATCTGGTTTTTTTACCCAACACTATTCATTTAATTTTTTTTACTAATTAAGTTATAGATCATTCATTGATGTAACATTCTTGCATTTTGAAAAAAAATAGTTTGACAGGAGAATGTTCTGCAGCAAGTTTAGAGTTGCTCAACGGTTGATTTCTCGGGACACTTGTTGACAGAGCGTTATGGACTGTTGCAGTAGGTTTAGGGTCCTGATGAGAACTCCTGGCAGTGGACTAGCGTTCCGGTGTAATAAGTGGTGCCTTACACTAGGAATGGAGAATAAAACAATGTTACAGGAGACTGTTCTGCAGCACAAGAACAACTAATCAAGCACTGAAACAATGGTGGCACAAGAACAACAAATCAAGTTGTAGTCATTCGTCCATTAGGCTGTTTGACGGCTATTTATGCAAACGCAAAAAGCATTGCGCATTCCCATTGGCTTTTTGACTCAAAACACATCAAAGCACACCACACATTTTAAAATCACGCTTCTACTTAATGTGCTTTCATTGAACAGCAGAGATAAACTCAATGTGTGTTGTTTCATTTTTCACATTTTATTATGGTTTTCCAAGTTATGATTTTTGTGGTATAATGATCCAAGTTATGATTTTTTTGTGATATAATGAGGAGGCTTGTAATCGAAAATGAAGTCAATGTTGATAATCATCGTAATAAAGTAACCAATAGCCTTGTCATTTGTTTCAGAGTATTAATTCTCAGGTTCAAAAGAAGCACTTACTTATTATACAGGTCATCTTATAAACCAATAATTGCTACATATCTTCAAACTTGAGTCCTAGCTTTAATCATCATGATTGTTTTTTACTTAACTAACTTCATTTTGATCCAAAAGAAACAATCCATACTTGTGCTAGATAATTTTCAATCATGTATTCACTTACTCAGTTGTTGTACATATCTCTGCTTTAACTAACATACCCTTCGCGGTTCCGAAAAAACATAAGCACCCGCGGCAACGCGCGGGCATACCCACTAGTTACTTTATTATGTACCAAAGGTGTACATGATTGTAATTTTGTATTGTGTACAAACATATAAGCTTAATGTACAATACATTCAAGCTATTTTATAGGGATTAAAGTTGGACATTTAACAAAGTTTTAAAACACTTTAGGGGCATTTTAGGGATTTCACCTATACCATTTAATTCTTTTCTTGTACTAACTAATAATGCAATTCATTTATTACTCCCATGAGTTACGAATGTGGCTTTCAACACCTGGTTCAATGCTCATTCAGCGATTAAATGGAGTTCATTGCCATTGAAGTCTGAAGATGTAACGTCTCCCTTCATACCATTACCGATATTCTCCATTTCAATCAAATCCCTTCTTCCTAAAATCTCTATATAAACCATTTCAAATGTCATTCTTCTCATCCACCGCCCCTACACCACGATAACCGCCGCCATGGATGAGGGTTCCGGCATGAACGTTATTCAGAGGTGATTCATGTTTCACGATGAGTAAGTCTTGCTATTACTTTCTGTTTAACTTCAATCCGTTATCCAAATTCGTTTTCATTTACTCGATTAGGTTTATTTTGACGATTGAATTATGAGTTGATAAACTACTATTAGTTAACACATTCTTTAAGAGCCTGCAGTTCTATTATCCCAGACTATTTCTTCAAAAATGGGTTATCAGGTTTACATGAATATTAGAAGGGTTTTCTTTAGTTCTCACTTAATGAATGGTCTCATCTCAACGATTTGAGTAAACGATGTGCTAACGCTCTCGTCGATAAGATCCTGGAAGAAATGTATGCACTCTTCATCAACTAAGTCCAGACAAAGTTTCTTTTGAAGCTAAAAGATTTAACAGAGATCCAAGTTATAACCAGATCATGGATCCCGTCACCGTAAAATAACATTAAAAAAAGATTAGTATAGAAAAGAATGGATAAAGTGCACCTTTAAAATGTGTTTTTCTGGATCAGAAGCTATATCAGAAATATTAGAGCCAACCATTAGCTGAAAGAGGTCAAAATTAGGTTACTTGATTTACAAAGGATGTTATACGCCTCATAACAATAGGATTTGAACCTTGTATAATATTGGCTGCAGGAAAGGAACAAAAAGAAAGTTGTAAGTTTCATATTTAACTGAAAAGTATCTATATCTATATTCTGTATTACTTTATTATGTACCAAAGGTGTACATGATTGTAATTTTGTATTGTGTACAAACATATAAGCGTAATGTACAATACAATTCAAGCTATTTTATAGAGATTAAAGTTGGACATTTAACAAAGTTTTAAGACACTTTAGGGGCATTTTAGGGATTTCACCTATACCATTTAATCTTTTTCTTGTACTAACTAATAATGCAATTCATTTATTACTCCCATGAGTTACGATTGTGGCTTTCAACACCTGGTTCAATGCTCGTTCAGCGATTAAATGGAGTTCATTGCCATTGAAGTCTGAAGATGTAACGTCTCCCTTCATACGCACGCACCATTACCGATATTCTCCATTTCAATCAAATCCCTTCTTCCTAAAATCTCTATATAAACCATTTCAAATGTCATTCTTCTCATCCACCGCCTCTACACCACGATAACCGCCGCCATGGATGAGGGTTCCGGCATGAACGTTGTTCAGAGGTGATTCATGTTTCACGATGAGTAAGTCTTGCTATTACTTTCTGTTTAACTTCAATCCGTTATCCAAATTCGTTTTCATTTAATCGATTAGGTTTATTTTGACGATTGAATTATGAGTTGATAAACTACTATTAGTTAACACATTCTTTAAGAGCCTGCAGTTCTATTATCCCAGACTATTTCTTCAAAAATGGGTTATCAGGTTTACATGAATATTAGAAGGGTTTTCTTTAGTTCTCACTTAATGAATGAACTCATGTTAACCTCTGCAATTTATCAGCTGAACTTGCATTTTAGGTTTGACGTCATTTACTAATTTCAGTAATTTGGTTTTTTTTTTCATTTATTTAATGATTGGGAAATGGCATTGTATTTCATTTTTATTTGGGTAAAGTTATGCATTTTATAGATTTCGGTCTTTTATTTTTTTTTTATAGTTTGTTGTTTAAGTAAGTACCTTCCAAATTCATATTTAGAGCTACATGTGAGCTTTGAGTAATAAGTGGATACACACTTTCTTCGTCACTTTCTCATGTTGAGTAATAAGGGTATATATATACAGCAACATATAAAGTTTCATCATTAGCTGAAACTTGTATGAGCACTACAGTAAACAGGAGATGATCAATAAAGAAGTACCTTTGCCGGATCTTAAGAGTTGAGTTTCCTCTTTTTATTGCTTTTAGTAGTACTTTCATATGCCATTCGCCTTTTAGTAGCTAACTTCAATTCATTTAATTGCATCTTTGTTTGTTGTTTCGTGAATATACTAATCTTTATATGCCATTTGCTTTCTGATCTTCACATTCTGCTCTTCACTTTCTGCATCTGATTTTGACTTTTCAGTTTCTGTTTGACCAACATCATGTTTGGGCTTCTTGTTAATAGTGGTGTGACTAACAGATGACTCGCCTCGAACGAAAGTTGTTGTGTACCGAATTCGTCCAGCCTAGCGAATTGCGTATTCGTACCCCGTACCCGTACCGTTGCACTCGTCGTACCAAAAATTACCCTATTTGACCCGTTAACCAACCTGCACATACTTGTTATCGGGTCAATGGACTGAAACTTTACGAAAATCTATTTTCGAGTACATAACCTCTAAAATTGTTTTATCCAAAGATCTTATTTCATTCTTGCGATAATGTTGCTTTTGTATTCAAATATGTTAACGAACTATGAAGGTTTTTAAAGCATGTTAAGTCAACCAAAAACCGCATTGACCCATTATGGCACTATCCACCCGCCTAACCCGTCCTATTTTACCACCCTTCGAATTACGGAGGGAGGATCAAATATAAACCCTTGTTTGTGTAAAAACAATAGGAACCAATACAATAAAGACATATGGCATATCATATGTTGACTAATCAGGGGTATTTTTGTCTCAAACCATTTACAAACACTATGAAAGTCCCTAATTTATTGCATTTAAATTTTGTAACTGACAGAGAAATTTTCGTGATTCTATTTTTTTTAATTTATAAAAATTTCCATGACTCATTCTGGTTCTTCATTGGCACGAATCGAATTTCCTTCTGGCTGTGTTGGTATCATTATGTTTTGTGCTGATATCATTTTGTGTGTAACCACTAACCACAATCATTATGAAGTGCTGATATCAATTTGTTGTGTTGATAACGTTCTATTTTCAATCAAAAACCACAATCATCATGATGTGTTGATATCAATTGTTTTGTGCTGATAACGTAATTTTGTAATCAAAATCCAAAATCATTATGAACTGTTGATATCAATTTGTTTTGTGCTAATATCAATTTATTTGTAATCAAAACTCATAAAAACAAAAACAAAAGTAAAAGTTAAAGAAGAACCAACATAATATTCGATATCCATCTATTTGTAATCAAAACCCCCTGTCACAAAAATAAAAATAAAAAGTACAAAAGGTGCACCAACCTACCTATGCCCACAAGCATAAAGTGCTGATTATATATAGATTTGTTGTTCATAATAGAAATTGTGCTGATGATCTTCATTCTGATTTGCTGGTCATTAATTTGTTGGTAGATGTACTGATTCAGTCGTTCCAGATTTGATGTGCTTGTATCCTTTGCATTACCGATGTTTAGCGAGCGATGAGAGTACCATTTGAGACTTGAAGCCACATGACTGGTAAACAATGAGATCAACCCTAAAGCGAAAAAAACCACACCACAAACCACCGATCTCGAAGCCCGCTGCCGTTGTCCTTTCCCATCGCCGCCGTGTCCGCAACCGACCATAACCACCAAGAACAATGCATATGATGCTTCGTGCCCCTTCACTATACCTTCAAGTTTCTTCAATGTAACCTTAATTTCGGTTAAATAAACAAGGATTTTTTTTATTGCAATCAAACAACAAGAGCATTGATTTTGAAAGGATATAACAGTACGAGTGATTTAAAAGGAAGAATTGGAAGAAACTATTGGATTGATTTTGGGAAAGAAATGATGAATTTCTGCAGACATTTGGGATTGTGATTTGAAAATCACATTTAATTTTAATTCTTTTATTTAATAATAGCTTTTATCCCGGGAGTGTCCCGGGGTTGAAATATCTAATATAACATAATAAAATATCTAATATGATAACATAATTAATGATTTGCCAATACATGATTAATGAATAATAATATTATTATATTATTATTATTTATTTTAAACAAATTTCTGCCATAAGTTATCATATTCAAATATAAAAAAAGGAATCCTGCCTATGAAGTTATGTTTATCGTTTGTGATTTATTAGTAGAGTAACATATATTTGAAAACAAAACCCTACAAAAATAGCTGTTTTTTTTCTCCGTTTTTTATATAGCACTATGGTACTCGTTGGAAAGATAATAAAACGCTCGTTAATTTGGTGTAATTTTTTTCTTTAAAAAATCTCTTATATAAAAGATATTAACGTTCAAAAGTTATGGGAGGAAACATTAGAGAGAAAATTTAATTTTGTTTTTAAATTCTTATCTTTTCCTAAAATAATTATAATATATATAGATTTATTAAAAAATCAAAAATTAAAAAATCCTACATGATGACACGTGGCACATTCAAGGGGGGGTTAAGACCTCCATTGAATACCACATCATCAAAGTTCAATTCTTTTATTATAAGTTATAGATAATTAGCACAATTACAAAAATACCCTTAAAACTACTAATTCACATGACTAATATTAAGGGATTTATATGTGATCAATATCATCCCTTGATTAAAATTTTAGATGGCCAAGATCTATTCTTATGGTTTTTACAATTAAAAGGGTTTGTACCAGATCTCAACTCTCGAATTACGTATTAACATCTAAAATATAACAAAATATATAACAATTGGCCCCTCGATACTAAATTACACATACCCGCTTGAGAGATTGTACGCACGCACGGCAAATGGAAAGGTATTTCATTGATGGGTGAGTTCCAATACCCACTCGGACAAAAGAAGAAATTCATCGGAAGGGGACTAGTCGTGTGCCGGTGGTTAATGTGTGATCTAAATACCATTAAAGGAAAGGATGTGTCTAACAGGTTAATTAGAGCCTTAAAATGAAGAAACATGGGATAAGATTATTGTGATGAGGTCCTTTGCTTTCCATGATTGGTGACAAGGCAGGAAATTTGCTGGAGACTTGAGCTTTTTGGGTGATTATTTATTACTATTTTAAACAAAAGTTTGAATTAAAAATGGAAATGTTTTTTCTTTGTCTTAAATCCGTATGTGACTATAATGAGGAAACACATCATTACGGATTGTATTAATGCCGCTAATTATAATGTGTGGGATCGGATTGGTAGGGGTCTTGGGTAGTGAAAGTGAAGTAAAAAAGGTGAAGATACACGTCGGATCTTTCTTCGGCAACCTTCAACCAGTAGAAATCTCATCTCTGGTAATCGGTTGGTTCTGCTAAAGAAGAAAGGACAGCAAGAAAATGACTAAATTTTAGGTTTGGGCTTCGTTTCAATAAAACCAGGCCCATTATCAAAACTTAAATTTTTTTTTTTTTTTTTTTTTTTTTTTTTTTTTTTAACCATAATCAGTCACTTCATTAAAACAAAATACGAAAGTTACATCATAATAGCAGGTAGACGGGCAACAAGCTGCGCCGCCACCCCTTTTTGAATTGCAAACCCTAGTCTACTAAAGACAAACCTTGCCCCCTGGGGATGAAACATTGCTGTGGACGACCCGTTGGACCCTGGTCAAGAAACGAAAGTGAGGCTTTTTTAGTTAAATTTTTATGACCAGTGAGGCTTTTTTAATGACCAGTGAGGCTTTTTTATTCAAATTGGTACAATTACTATATCCGAATTATTTAGTAATTTTAGTTTAGTTAAATTTTTATTTGAATACATTATAACATTACTCTGGTTCAGAATTTATTATTATATTATTTTTTATCATTATACATGAAAAAACGAGAATATGCATCTATTATTGTCATGTATTTAGGATTTATTATTTTTATATAACACATGACATCTTAAATATTACACTTTTTCTTAATGTACACTCACATTTCCGATTGTAAAGTAAAAAAAAAAATCCATTACGACCCTCCACTTCAAATGTTCTGGTTCCGCCACTGTTTGGATCCAATTTACGCGTTTGATATTAAAGATTTGCTTGAAGGTTATAAGACGGTCAAAGGTAGTAAGGTGAAGAAAAAGATTGTTCATGGCTTGATTATGGTTACCATGTGGATGCTATGGAGAGCGAGAAACGATACGGTAGTCAATGGGGTTAGACCGATTTTCGATAACATAGTAGGGAGTGTGAAGGCGATAGCTTTTGTTTGGGTCAAGCATAGATTAAAATGTAATAGGATTGCTTGGAAAGATTGGTGTAAATGCCCGATAGAGGCGTTGTAATTGGTTTGTGGCGTCGGTCCTTGTTTTGAGGAACCGGTGGCCTTGTTGAATGAAAGTTTAGTTTAAAAAAAAAAAAAATATTGAAGCTAGAACTCCTATAATTTAGTATACTACCTAAATATTATATCATTTAAACTTCATATATGTATTTACCTCACATTCCAAAGATGCATAAGTACGCTATAAGAAAAAAAATCCATACGACACAAGCGTATACATTCCAAGAGTTTACAATATACCAGACTCATCCGTAGATTAGGATTTCGCTAAGACCATGTGTAATGGTGGGTGAAAGAGACATTTCTTGACACTTGGCATGTGGGGCCACTTTGGTGGGTGAAAAGGGCTTGAAATGAGCAAGAGGTGTAATTGTTTTTTTGAACGGTCAACAGTGCACACCCATAACGAAGCCCCACACCCTTTCAGATTCGGCAAGAGGCGTAATGGTGGGTGAAAGGGGCATTTAATATATGTTAGTATTTATTTTTTTTTTAAAGGAATGGCCACATGGCCAAATCTGATTGGCTGGAGATTGTTTTCACCCACGTGAAATATTTCACCTGGGAATGCTTAGCGTCCCTTTAACAAGGGAGAGGACGACGGTGTGCTCATGTGAATAAGGCGCCAATTTTGCCCATTCACGCCCATTTAGCAAACCATTACACCTGGTCTTAGGCGAAAGCAATATTTCAGTCAATACCATTATTAAAGCGCAAGTTACATCTATATAGTAATTTTTTTAATCTAACCATTAAACGTTCAACATAGAAAATTAGAAACATCAACTTTCTAAAACTTTGTATAGTGTTATTGTGTTCCAACGAGTTTCTAATTTCTTTTCTTATATGTGTGTCGGTATACTTTCAGGTTGGTTTACGTTTAACGTATTGTTTTATAAATAAGCCAAGTCAGATTTAATACGTTTTCATTCTTATTTTTTATATGTTTTTAGTTGGTTTACATTTGAATTAATTTCATATCTATTTGGTTGTACTACCACTTTACATTTTTAGTTTTCTTTTTAGGTTGCTATAGTAGCTACAATATTTTTATTATTTACTTTTTATATAATATTCATCACTGTCACATACCCGCATGAGAAACTGTACGCACGCAGTACAAATGGAAAGGTATTTCGATGGGTGAGTTCCGATACCCACATCTGTATGATAAGTTCTATTCTCTACATCCATATTATTATGTGAAATATGCTTATTTATTTCATTTGAAGATACCTATAAGATTTCACACTAACACTATCCGTTATTCGTTTTCGTAACAATTGCCATCATATCACACTTATTTACCCATATTTGTCCATCCTGATCCTCCCAAACACTGTGAAACATCTTTTAGCCATCATCATGTGATCGTGTATTCTCCTTGACTTACTTTTGTGTCTCTGAATTGTCATTTTCAACCTAGAATATAGTAGGGGGGTAAACGAGCCGAGTCGAGCCCGAGCTTGACTAGGCTCGAGCTCGGCTCGTTATGCTCTTTTGAGGCTCGAGCTCGAGCTTGGCTCGGTTCGAGCCTACTATTCTGAGCTAAAGGTCGTCTCGAAAGTAAATCCTAAGAGCTCGAGCACGGCTCGGCTCGAGGTAATTAAAAAATAGATTTTAAATGACCTATTCGGCTCGGGCTCGATTCAATAGCTTAAACGAGCAAAAACTCATCTCGAGTTCGGCTCACCAACATTATTAATTAAAAATGAACATGTTCAAAAAACAAAATCTCATACATAAAGAAATAATATAACGTTTGTTTGGGCTCATTTAGGCTCGCGAGCCTAAACGAGCTTTGTATCCAAGGCTCGAACTCGGGCTCGATAACTAAACGAGTCATATTTTAGGCTCAAACTCAAGCTTGGGCTCGTTAAGGCTCGGCTCTTTTGAGTTTTTTACCGAGCCGATCCCGAGTAGCTCTCGAGCCACTATGTGTCATTTACACCCTTATGGTTTAGTAGTCATCAACTACCATAATATTGCGAAGCACCTAAGATAACCCTCAGATCTCATGATGTATGATCACATGTAGGGGTGCTCTTTTTAACCGATAACCGATTACCAAACCCGACCCGAGGTGACCCGACCCGAGAAAGTACCTCACCCGATTAACCCGAACCCAACCCGAACCCGACTAGACTTATTTGGGTTGGTTATTGGATTAAATATAATTATTTTGGGTTGACCCGAAAAACCCGAAGAATTAAAAAAAAAAAAAAACCTATTCACATTCTAAATCTTCTCCCACTTTTTAGGTATAAGTACGTTATCCTCATAGTTAAAATAAATCACAAGCAAATTGTTTTATATTCAGCCTCTCCAATTCCTTTGCTTGGTTCCTTTTTTTTTATCATAACAATTCATTAGAATACAACCACAACCACTAATACATGTTTAAAAAATAAGGGGCTTAATAGCAATAATAATAAGTGTAAAAGGGTAATAAGTGTCATAGGTCAATAGTTGAGGGACTATTATTTTCCTTACGCCTGTTCTCTATCACCTCTACGATCACCACCATTAACCATCTTATCACCACCATTAATCCACCACGTACCAACCACTATTCATACCATTAGAAAGGATTCAAGGTAACAAAGTTTTTATATATTGTTTTGTCATTTGTCGTTTAAGCGATTTACAGTCACATAATCATTTTTGGTTTTACAACTTGTACAAAAGTAGTTTCTAGTTGAAGGTTTTCTGATAGCGTGTAATCATAGGTATATTAGTTTAAAGATAGTTGAAGTCTTGATTTTGAACATTTGAAATCGCAACAGTACGTAGTATGTAATCACGGTTTGCTAAAAGTTAATATTATGCCAAGTTAATATACATGGTATGGTAAGGAAAAAATATCAACTCCATGCATATAGCATGATGTATTGTAGATGAAATGGTTAAACAAATAATATTAACTTTTGTTTGGTAGCCTCAGTGAAAACCTACAGTCAAAATATGAAACATCAATATGTAACATGATAATAGCATGAGTACCTTAGTAGCATGAATCTTCTCAAATGTCTTTCTTAAGCACCAGCCCAATCACCCGATCCATTACCTGATCATCATTGGACACCGTTCATAAGCGGCAAAGCTAAGGAGCTCTTGCACTTACATAGGCTTTTGTAAAAGGAATTTTCGTGTCAGAATTTAATCTACTTAAACACAAAATTGGAATAAATTTGAAATATATCACCAAGTTGTTAAAGTAATTTCCTAGCAAAATAGCACAATAGCGTTTCGCCATTACTTCATGTAAAAAGTAATCAAAACATATAATAAATCTACATATTGTGTTACCAATCAAACAAATTCTCATGTTCAGCAACGATAACAACAACAACAATAGGTCAATCAATATTTAACATGAAAAAGTTCCATAATCTGAAGCGTGTCGGCTAATGGAAAACGCACGTTCATAACCTTTGTCGGATTTCTTTGTTGCTTTGCTGAAATCTGCTCAATACCACCACTGCCACTGTTAACGTCACCAATTTTGTTACCGGAATTGTGACTGCCACCTCCAGTCTCCGACGTCTGCTCATCTCCCTCCAAAGCCTTTCATCTTCTCCGGCGTTACTATCGTTATTACCAGAATTCGCAACCACCATTACCCACTGTTGACCAGGTCATCTCTCTCGAAACCCTTTTCAACACCATCGTCTTCTCTCTGTCTAGATTTCTCTCTCTTCTTTGGGTGTGTGTAAGGAACAGAGGGTAGAGTTTGGCCGGGAGACCGGGAGTTTTGGTGAACGACTTGTGTCATTAGGGCACATGGGGTGGTAAGCTTTCTATCACACCCATCACACTATCACACCCAATCAGATTCTGCCACCTTATTTTATCACATTCTATCACATTCCATCACTAAACCCATGCGACAGTGTCCACATCCATCACATTTCATCACTAAACATTTTATTTTTTAAAATATATAAAAACATTACATTAAATAAAAAAAACATTACATTAAATAAAAAAAACATTACATTTAATAAAAAAAATACATTAAATAAATAAAACATAAAAAACATAAAAATTAAAAAAATTAAGTGAGCGGTGGGTAAGGGTTCTCAAACTCGATATCTAAACCACCCACGTGTTCCGTTAGATCAAATCGAAGCTGATAGTGGGTTTGTTCATTCCGCAACTCCAAAAGAACATCATCGGGAACGTTTGCTGGTATATCTGTATCCATAACGTAATCCGGAGATATTGCGCCCCCTTCTTCCTTTATGATCATGTTGTGCAATATGACACACGCGTACACAACACTCCTTATTTTCGATTGATCAACCAAACGCACCGGGCGATCTATTATGCGCCATTTACCTTTCAATACACCAAATGCCCGTTCAACGTCGTTTCTCGCAGATTCCTGTAACTTCTTAAACAATTTTTCTTTTTCAATTGTCGGAAACGAGTAAGCTTTCACAAAAACTGACCAAACAGGGTAGATGCCATCAACAAGATAGAAGCCACGTCTATATTGTCGTCCGTTCACCGTAAACGGACACGTTGGGGCGGTTCCTTGTATCTCTGTATCGAAAAGCGGTGATTGATATAGAACATTGATGTCTTACTAATAAGGGATGTTTGGCTTGTTTAATGAAAGTTGCATTTTAAAAAAAATGTGCCATCCAGTAAGGACTTCCTTTGAATGACAAGGGGCAGGTCTGACCCGTGACCTGAAATGTTTGTAGAGGAAACTTTTAAGCATCAAAGACTCTTAGTGAATACTAGTATTTTTATTTTTATAGTATATGTTATTGAGTCCAAACATCCCAAGAACATGAATCTGGACTATAATAATAAAAGATTGAATAACCTGCTCATGAAAAATGAGTATGATTATCCATCAATAACTATATATATAAAAGAATTGCACTATAATAACATGACATTCAATGAGACAACCTCCCACATTTTGAATGTGCCATGTGGCATTATCTGAAGCTCTCTTTTAAATTACTCGTATTTATTTTGTTTTTTAAATAAAATCTATATCTATATTATTTTAAATTTCAAATATGTTAATTAATATCTTTTCCTTATTTTTCCTTCACATTTTTAAATGTCAGTAAACTATTAGTTATTTTTAAAAAAAATCAAATATGTTAATTTATATTTTTATCTTATTATTTCCTTATTTTCCCCTTACAATTTTTAACGTTAGTAACTTTTATATATGACGTTTTTTAGAAAAAAAATTTACACCAAATTAACGAGCGCTTTATTATCTTTCCAACGAGCACCATACTGCTATACAAAAAACAGAAAAATGTTTTTTTAGTGAGTTTTAAAAGGTTAATTTCACAAGTGTAGATATTATCAACTGTGTAAAACAATCAAACGTGATCGGAATGGGTGCTACTATACAAAGCTACAATCCAACGCACAAACGACGTCGTATTTTATTAAGTCATATTTGATTTTTCAGCCTCGGGACCTTCCCGGGGTAATCAGCTAGCAAGATATATATTTTTTTAAAAATACGTTGGATGATTTATATTTTTATTATTTTGAATAATAGATTGCATGATTTTAGGAATTTTCAAAAACTAACTCAACAACATATGACTTAAATACCCCTAATCACTAAATAAACAATATGCCATGTGTCTATGTTTTATTGGTTCCTATTGTTTTTACTAGGGCTGTGCGAAGGGTCCGGAACCGACCCAACCTGTCCCGGACCCACCAGAACCGCATACCCTTTTATTGTGGAAATTAGGAACCATGAACCGAACCTTAAAAGGTTATGTGGTTCCGGGTCCTAAAGGTTCTGATGGATCGGGTAAAGGGTCTGACCCTTTAGAACCTTTTAATGTAATAGCCACTTTTAGACGATTACATATGCCTATTCTATTACCATGCTTGTAAAAAAAATTCCTCCATATGGTTCTAACAATAGCCCATGAGTTTCTTTTATAAATCACTTTTCGTTTCTTGACTTATGTTTTCGTAACAGTTTTGTCAATCTCATCACTCGAAACATTATGTGAATTTGTTATGTATACATCATAAATACACAAACACATACACACACACATCAGAGCGACATACATAAATATTTACTTCAAATTTGGACACATCTATGTATATACATCAAGCCGACAAATATTTCAAGAAAAATACATTATTATTCTTATATATAATATTTTTAATATTGTATAACATTACATGAAATCGATTATAATAACACGTAAAAACGAATAGTGAAAAGAATAAAAAAATTATTTTTTTTATTTTTTAATATAAATACAAAAGGTTCTTGTGGTTCTTATATTAGAACCGTGAGTTTGGAACCGACCCGACCCGGAACCGATAATTCATATAAATCTAGAACCGGAAACCGACCCATATATTTATAAAGGTTCGGGTCTAAGGTTCTCGTGGGTCGGGTCCAAGGTTCCTGTGGGTCCGAACCACGAAATGCTCACCCTTAGTTTTTACACAAAAGTTGGTAACCACATCATCTATATATTTAAACAATATGCCACCTATATATTGAACGATCTATAGTACCTTATTAAGGAGGAGAGATGGCTAGGATGGTAATTTTACTACCATTTTAAGATAGCATCTCAAAAGCCACAAGTATAAATCCCAAACTTTTACCCATTTCTTCCCATTATACCCTACCTTACAACATTTGATGATAAGTGTACAAATGCCTAAGGCAATCAATTCTAAATCATTAATATGTTAACAGGTTCTGTAATCAGTTTCTTTACCGCAAGAATGTGAACTGACCCTTCCCAATTAAAGCGCATGATCCCAAGTCCCAACACCCTACGAACCTTTAAATAACTGATACCAATTCAACCATTCAATCCCATGACATCAATTCAACCATTTAATCATAATTGCACATGAACCGTTCATCATCCTCATCATCAATTCATCGGGTAAACGCTAGGTTTCACTAATTTAATGCTAGCTGCTAGGTTAGTTTATAATGACGTTATTTATAGTCACCAATGCTTATTCTCGAGACCCAATTTGCTATTGGTTACCGCAACTCTGTTTCGTGACAACTCCTTGATCACAGTTCCAGGTAATTTGTGATCTGTTTTACATACATTCTTGAACATACTTGTTTGCAACTCTATTTCGTGACAACTCCTTGATCACAGTTCCAGGTAATTTGTGATTTGTTTTACATACATTCTTGAACATACTTGTTTGAACTTATGATTTGGAGGTGAATTGAACAAACTTCTATCTTTCTATGTTGCATAAAATTGTGCATACCAACTGCTCGATGAAATTCATGCTATAGTTAATACAAATGTTGATGTTCATTATGAGTTTTACTTGCTCTATTCTAATTAAGTTGTTGGATAACGTCTTTTAAATTTTAATATTTTATAGGCATATAAACATTGCTGACTTGCTGTGATAGTACTTCTTAAAGTTATACCTGTACTTTTATTGCATTTGATAAGGTCAGGAATTAAAAATTTAAAACATCTAAATATAGCTACTTTAGGCTATGACAAATAATGATACAGCAGTGGCACCAATTGCACCAGCTCGCATCCATGCATAATAAGAATGATACACACAGTATAGCCTTTCCTTAAAAACCGGCTAGGATGGTTCTTTAAGTAAAGTAGCATCAAAGATAGTTAGTATTAAACATGAGGATTCAAAATGTGAAAGTAAGTAGTGTGTGGAAGCTAGATGCATTAATCATGAACTGATAATAATAATAATATTGTTATAAGTTTGACGTCAGGAAGTCAACATTTGATGCGAATGTTAAAGATGTGATAAACTGTACGGGCAATGGTGGGTGTTTCATATGTCCTTTCTAAAGAATTGTATATGGGTTATTATTAATTATAAAAATAGCTTACTACAATAAATATAATGGTATCATAATTCATTACTGGGAAGAGGCAGCCTGCTCTTTATGTCATCAATATAAACAGGTTTGGACAGTTATTCAGTTACCAAGGTTTATCATAGAACTGAAATGAAGTATATTTTCTTTATTTAGTTTCGATTTGTTATTTTAGTGGATATGTCAGTGCTGTACAAGGGATTGGTAGGTCACCAAGTATGGGACAAGTTGTATGGGCTCCAACAACAAAAGAGTTACATGAGTATGTTTGGATCCTCGACGACTGTTGCATCAGCTATGCACGTTTGACTATCTTAGGTTAGGGTATGATTTGGTATCTCATTATAATTCTACAAAAACCTGTTGTGATTGCCTTGCTTTAGATAAATAATTTCATTTCTTTCAGCTGCGAGTTTGTCACAAGTTAACAACAAACTTGAGGAAAGAAATCATTCTAGTTTCATCCAGTCTTGACAATCCTGCCCAGTTAGATGGAACTATATAATATCTCGATTGATGGTATCTATGCCTGTATTCCTTTTATGCATAAACTGAAGTCGCTGACTCCAATTGTGGATGAAAACGAGAACAAGAATGAGCACGAAACTGAAGTTGCCGAAACTGAAGTCGTTGGATGATCTTGAAATCTGGTTTTTTTACCCAACACTATTCATTTAATTTTTTTTACTAATTAAGTTATAGATCATTCATTGATGTAACATTCTTGCATTTTGAAAAAAAAAATAGTTTGACAGGAGAATGTTCTGCAGCAAGTTTAGAGTTGCTCAACGGTTGATTTCTCGGGACACTTGTTGACAGAGCGTTATGGACTGTTGCAGTAGGTTTAGGGTCCTGATGAGAACTCCTGGCAGTGGAATAGCGTTCCGGTGTAATAAGTGGTGCCTTACACTAGGAATGGAGAATAAAACAATGTTACAGGAGACTGTTCTGCAGCACAAGAACAACTAATCAAGCACTGAAACAATGGTGGCACAAGAACAACAAATCAAGTTGTAGTCATTCGTCCATTAGGCTGTTTGACGGCTATTTATGCAAACGCAAAAAGCATTGCGCATTGCCCATTGGCTTTTTGACTCAAAACACATCAAAGCACACCACACATTTTAAAATCACGCTTCTACTTAATGTACTTTCATTGAACAGCAGAGATAAACTCAATGTGTGTTGTTTCATTTTTCACATTTTATTATGGTTTTCCAAGTTATGATTTTTGTGGTATAATGATCCAAGTTATGATTTTTTTGTGATATAATGAGGAGGCTTGTAATCGAAAATGAAGTCAATATTGATAATCATCGTAATAAAGTAACCAATAGCCTTGTCATTTGTTTCAGAGTATTAATTCTCAGGTTCAAAAGAAGCACTTACTTATTATACAGGTCATCTTATAAACCAATAATTGCTACATATCTTCAAACTTGAGTCCTAGATTTAATCATCATGATTGTTTTTTACTTAACTAACTTCATTTTGATCCAAAAGAAACAATCCATACTTGTGCTAGATAATTTTCAATCATGTATTCACTTACTCAGTTGTTGTACATATCTCTGCTTTAACTAACATACCCTTCGCGGTTCCGAAAAAACATAAGCACCCGCGGCAACGCGCGGGCATACCCACTAGTTACTTTATTTTGTACCAAAGGTGTACATGATTGTAATTTTGTATTGTGTACAAACATATAAGCTTAATGTACAATACAATTCAAGCTATTTTATAGGGATTAAAGTTGGACATTTAACAAAGTTTTAAAACACTTTAGGGGCATTTTAGGGATTTCACCTATACCATTTAATCTTTTTCTTGTACTAACTAATAATGCAATTCATTTATTACTCCCATGAGTTACGAATGTGGCTTTCAACACCTGGTTCAATGCTCATTCAGCGATTAAATGGAGTTCATTGCCATTGAAGTCTGAAGATGTAACGTCTCCCTTCATACCATTACCGATATTCTCCATTTCAATCAAATCCCTTCTTCCTAAAATCTCTATATAAACCATTTCAAATGTCATTCTTCTCATACACCGCCCCTACACCACGATAACCGCCTCCATGGATGAGGGTTCCGGCATGAACGTTATTCCGAGGTGATTCATGTTTCACGATGAGTAAGTCTTGCTATTACTTTCTGTTTAACTTCAATCCGTTATCCAAATTCGTTTTCATTTACTCGATTAGGTTTATTTTGACGATTGAATTATGAGTTGATAAACTACTATTAGTTAACACATTCTTTAAGAGCCTGCAGTTCTATTATCCCAGACTATTTCTTCAAAAATGGGTTATCAGGTTTACATGGATATTAGAAGGGTTTTCTTTAGTTCTCACTTAATGAATGGTCTCATCTCAACGATTTGAGTAAACGATGTGCTAACGCTCTCGTCGATAAGATCCTGGAAGAAATGTATGCACTCTTCATCAACTAAGTCCAGACAAAGTTTCTTTTGAAGCTAAAAGATTTAACAGAGATCCAAGTTATAACCAGATCATGGATCCCGTCACCGTAAAATAACATTAAAAAAAGATTATTATAGAAAAGAATGGATAAAGTGCACCTTTAAAATGTGTTTTTCTGGATCAGAAGCTATATCAGAAATATTAGAGACAACCATTAGCTGAAAGAGGTCAAAATTAGGTTACTTGATTTACAAAGGATGTTATACGCCTCATAACAATAGGATTTGAACCTTGTATAATATTGGCTGCTGGAAAGGAACAAAAAGAAAGTTGTAAGTTTCATATTTAACTGAAAAGTATCTATATCTATATTCTGTATTACTTTATTATGTACCAAAGGTGTACATGATTGTAATTTTGTATTGTGTACAAACATATAAGCGTAATGTACAATACAATTCAAGCTATTTTATAGGGATTAAAGTTGGACATTTAACAAAGTTTTAAGACACTTTAGGGGCATTTTAGGGATTTCACCTATACCATTTAATCTTTTTCTTGTACTAACTAATAATGCAATTCATTTATTACTCCCATGATTTACGAATGTGGCTTTCAACACCTGGTTCAATGCTCGTTCAGCGATTAAATGGAGTTCATTGCCATTGAAGTCTTAAGATGTAACGTCTCCCTTCATACGCACGCACCATTACCGATATTCTCCATTTCAATCAAATCACTTCTTCCTAAAATCTCTATATAAACCATTTCAAATGTCATTCTTCTCATCCACCGCCCCTACACCACGATAACCGCCGCCATGGATGAGGGTTCCGGCATGAACGTTGTTCAGAGGTGATTCATGTTTCACGATGAGTAAGTCTTGCTATTACTTTCTGTTTAACTTCAATCCGTTATCCAAATTCGTTTTCATTTAATCGATTAGGTTTATTTTGACGATTGAATTATGAGTTGATAAACTACTATTAGTTAACACATTCTTTAAGAGCCTGCAGTTCTATTATCCCAGACTATTTCTTCAAAAATGGGTTATCAGGTTTACATGAATATTAGAAGGGTTTTCTTTAGTTCTCACTTAATGAATGAACTCATGTTAACCTCTGCAATTTATCAGCTGAACTTGCATTTTAGGTTTGACGTCATTTACTAATTTCAGTAATTTGGTTTTTTTTTTCATTTATTTAATGATTGGGAAATGACATTGTATTTCATTTTTATTTGGGTAAAGTTATGCATTTTATAGATTTCGGTCTTTTATTATTATTTTTTTTTTTAGTTTGTTGTTTAAGTAAGTACCTTCCAAATTCATATTTAGAGCTACATGTGAGCTTTGAGTAATAAGTGGATACACACTTTCTTCGCCACTTTCTCATGTTGAGTAATAAGGGTATATATATACAGCAACATATAAAGTTTCATCATTAGCTGAAACTTGTATGAGCACTACAGTAAACAGGAGATGATCAATAAAGAAGTACCTTTGCCGGATCTTAAGAGTTGAGTTTCCTCTTTTTATTGCTTTTAGTAGTACTTTCATATGTCATTCGCCTTTTAGTAGCTAACTTCAATTCATTTAATTGCATCTTTGTTTGTTGTTTCGTGAATATACTAATCTTTATATGCCATTTGCTTTCTGATCTTCACATTCTGCTCTTCACTTTCTGCATCTGATTTTGACATTTCAGTTTCTGTTTGACCAACATCATGTTTGGGCTTCTTGTTAATAGTGATGTGACTAACAGATGACTCGCCTCGAACGAAAGTTGTTGTGTACCGAATTCGTCCAGCCTAGCGAATTGCGTATTCGTACCCCGTACCCGTACCGTTGCACTCGTCGTACCAAAAATTACCCTATTTGACCCGTTAACCAACCTGCACATACTTGTTATCGGGTCAATGATGCACCAACCTACCTATGCCCACAAGCATAAAGTGCTGATTATATATAGATTTGTTGTTCATAATAGAAATTGTGCTGATGAACTTCATTTTGATTTGCTGGTCATTAATTTGTTGGTAGATGTACTGATTCAGTCGTTCCAGATTTGATGTGCTTGTATCCTTTGCATTACCGATGTTTAGCGAGCGATGAGAGTACCATTTGAGACTTGAAGCCACATGACTGGTAAACAATGAGATCAACCCTAAAGCGAAAAAAACCACACCACAAACCACCGATCTCGAAGCCCGCTGCCGTTGTCCTTTCCCATCGCCGCCGTGTCCGCAACCGACCATAACCACCAAGAACAATGCATATGATGCTTCGTGCCCCTTCACTATACCTTCAAGTTTCTTCAATGTAACCTTAATTTCGGTTAAATAAACAAGGATTTTTTTATTGCAATCAAACAACAAGAGCATTGATTTTGAAAGGATATAACAGTACGAGTGATTTAAAAGGAAGAATTGGAAGAAACTATTGGATTGATTTTGGGAAAGAAATGATGAATTTCTGCAGACATTTGGGATTGTGATTTGAAAATCACATTTAATTTTAATTCTTTTATTTAATACTAGCTTTTATCCCGGGAGTGTCCTGGGGTTGAAATATCTAATATAACATAATAAAATATCTAATATGATAACATAATTAATGATTTGCCAATACATGATTAATGAATAATATTATTATTATTATTTATTTTAAACAAATTTCTGCCATAAGTTATCATATTCAAATATAAAAAAAGGAATCCCTGCCTATGAAGTTATGTTTATCGTTTGTGATTTATTAGTAGAGTAACATATATTTGAAAACAAAACCCTACAAAAATAGTTGTTTTTTTTCTCCGTTTTTATATAGCACTATGGTACTCGTTGGAAAGATAATAAAACGCTCGTTAATTTGGTGTAATTTTTTTCTTTAAAAATCTCGTATATAAAAGATATTAACGTTCAAAAGTTATGGGAGGAAACATTAGAGAGAAAATTTAATTTTGTTTTTAAATTCTTATCTTTTCCTAAAATACTTATAATATATATAGATTTATTAAAAAATTCAAAAATTAAAAAATCCTACATGATGACACGTGGCAGATTCAAAGAGGGGTTAAGACCTCCATTGAATACCACATCATCAAAGTTCAATTCTTTTATTATAAGTTATAGATAATTAGCACAATTACAAAAATACCGCTGTTATCTCAATCGAAGCCCACCACAACCTTTCCCACCGATAGCCGCCGTGACTAGTAGCCGGACACCCTCCGGTTTCCCTTTCTCCTCCATGTCTCTCTCTCCCTCCCTCGCGTCCCTCTCTCTATCTCTCCTCTAGTCCGGTTTCCTCTAATCGCTGCTTCTCTCTTTCTCACTTCTTTCTCTCTCTATCGTAGTTCTCTCTCTTTTGCTTTGTTTACTGTAAAGTGTTGTGAGTCTATGTATGATGGTGTATGTGATGTGTTCTAACTTCCAAGTATAAATAACGGTGGGTGGGTTTATGTGTTTTAATTTAAGAGTGCCATGGGGCACATGGCATGAGTGCCATGTGTCCCATGGTGACTACTCACCATGTACACAAATCGGGTTCGTTAACGCGTTTCAGCTGGGTCTCGCAACGTGTATAATACTTATTTATAATAGTAATATTTGTTTATAATAGTTCGTGTTTTAGTTTCGCACCAAAACATATGGTTTATTATCATCTTTGGTCATTCAATAATTATATATTGGTAATGTTGTGCGAAAAATTTTGGGCCCTAGGTCCGGGGTGTTACATTCTCCCCCCGTTAAAGGAATTCCGTCCTCGGAATTATTTTCGGGCTATCCATTGGACATATTTAATATATTCCATACTTGGATTCAATGTTCGGGTTTCTATACTCATACGTACATATTTCTTTTCTTAAACTTAATAGTAACTTAGACGATTTCATACTAAGCCTCATGCCATGATCAGGTTTGAAACAAATGGTTTATCTATTGACAAACTAAGGGTTGTCCTTGATTAAATTTCCAGTTCCATTTTTGATGTACCGTAGGTGTTTATATATAGGGTGTACCGCAGCCAACCCACCACACCTTTGGTAACCTCAAAAATGTACTAGATATTTCAGAGATTATGTTTTGTTTTTGGTTTGATTTCTAGTCTTGTTTTCGACACATCATTGATGTTTATATATAGGGTGTACCGCAGCCAACCCACCACACCAATGATGTCTCATAGACGTACTGGAAATCTTCCCAAAAACTTGATAGAAATATTCTTAAGAAATCCTATGTGATCCTGGAGTTAATAGTCTTTAATAACCTCATTTTTGAGTGAGTCAAGCACTAAAATACGAGATCGTGATCTAAAGATATGTCATTCTCATTCGTCTTTATGCCTAATACTCTGGTTAACTTTATCTATATCGTTTGAACAATGGTTGTATTCTTAAGCCTTTAATGTTTTCTATGGGACATGGTGTAGGATATGGTGATAAGTTGTCAATAAACACCAAAAGGTTAGACGTCTAAACCCAATATGTTACTCTTAATCAAAAATAAAGGTGTACTACATTCCTTTGGTATCTTAATCCTTAGCTTCTCATATGGTCGAATTGCTATTTCCAAAGATTCTTCCTACTAAACTTTGTCTGTATTCTCGTGTTCTTGACAACATTCCTTATAATGGTTCTTACGAGTGTTTCCGCTCCCCCGTTAGGATCTGTCTATACCATTCGAACACCTTTCATATAGGTGGCGTATCACTTATGCTTAAAAGGTTATGGAACTAATTTGTATATCCTGACACTTAATCTAGCGACAACATTGAGTTATAATGTAACAAAACGTGTATCAAATCTTAAGAATACCTTAAGCGGATTTTAATCCTGGTTCCTTTGACGAATTTGTATAATCTTAGTGGTTGAAAATTCTTGAACTTAGGTCGCCGCCTTTCTGATCGATGTTTTGGAATCTTTAAAACCTGTTATGTAGTTACGGGTTCCATATATTATACTTAACTTAAACCTGTAATGATCGATATCAATTAAGTTCTAATGAAATGATCTAGTTAATCAAGGGGTTTAATCTCTAACTTTGATCTTTTCAGTCCGAAAATGTTAACACTAAGTTCAAACTTATATAGGCACATAATTGTATAATAAATAACTATTCGATTACCAAGTAAAACTTATCGGATTAGCGGGTACCCATTCTCCAGTTTGATCGAGTTTGTCCTTAATTTCTAGAGTTTTCTCAAGTTGTAGCGCCGATCCTTGACGAGGTACCTGGTTCTCACGGTTAGCTCGCATCTTAGTCATAGAAAGTTAAATTATTTATACTCACTTAAGATCATGGCATGTATATAAATTGAAAGTTACGACTACAAGGGCCGAGAATATTTACTTATATATTATGGTAATACACCAAGTCGTACCAAATTTATCACATATTAGTTTACATCTCTAACATAGTTCGTCTTTTCGCAAGAGTATAGTTATTATGGTTAGCTCATCACTTAATCGCAGAAGTTATACACGTATAATAGCACATAATAATCCCAAATTGTTCCAACTATTTCAAGTTCCCAAACTCTTTCTATGGTCACGCAAGCCTAAGATATACTTGTTTACGACTAACATAGTCCGTTTCATCACATAATTCTATGGTTACCATTCCCGGTTTCGGCGACTCTTCGGATTTCTTAGAACTTTTTCGTGCCTGTAAATTCACAATTACATGACGTCAAGTGTAATCGTCAATTTACCTCACAAAATTATTCTAGTAATCTCCGTTGTAGTCATAATTCCCAAATCACACAAAGTCCGTATACTGGTTCTAAGTCCCTGTAAGCATTCTAGTGTGTTCAGGTACTCGAGTCCCTGACCTATTTAGTTTCTTACTTTCATTAGTTTTAAATAATTCAAGGCATTCCCTAGCTAGGTAGTCTTAGAGCCTTAAACGCTAAGTTCTCTAAGTTGTCCTGGTGTGGTATAGGATATCTGAAGATATCCTATTTCGCCACAACCGTTGCTCTGATACCAACTGTAACAACCCGACCAGGTGGGGCCTGGACGTTACGACAGTTTGGTAACAGACTTGCACAACGGAAGCAACGATAACAAATATTTAATATTTGTACAAGTTATAGTCGTAAAATAATACAAATACAATTTAAAATACAACTAATCTAATGCGAAGACGAAACGCGGCGGTCGTCGAAGCAGTGTAGTCCCTTAGTCGATCCAATCTCTATTCCACATATCTCTAGATGCTCTAACCGCAACATATAGCCGAATCTTCTAACCAATAACCTCTAATCCGCTACTAGCTATCATATACCTTGTTTTGCCATCCAATCATCCGCAGTACCTGAACACATGCTTAAAAAGAGATGGGTCAGCAAAATATGCCGGTGAGTCCGTGTAAGTAGTTCAATGGATCCAAAAACAGTTTCATCATTTCATAAACAAGTTTACACAGTTTAAATAGTTTAACACACGTGATGTACAAGCGACCCCTCAATCCTAACACTAGATCTATCTACTGCCATTATAGATCTACAAGGCATAATATATGCCGCAACGGTCCGCAGGCCTCAGTGGAGGTTTCCCGGGCCCAACGTCCCAGGTCCACTGTGCGTGGGGGATTCCCCAAGTAGTACTACCCATATATTAAGTGGCTCACCTATGAGTTAATGAGTGTCAGTATAATCCGGCAGCTAGTATCTTGTCACATCACAAAAGTTTAGACACACAAGCATATGTTCACCCCAAAACGTTTATAAAACAGAAAAAGGGGAGTGGTAAACGGAACTCACCTTGGTAGCGTATCATATCATGGTATTCTGGAGTCCTTAGTTTGCTTATGGCTCCTGTGCAAAGTCCTATTGTAATTCACAAGTATTAGTGGGTGTAACCGAGTGTCGTGGTTACACGTGTGGTCGAGCTTCGGACCTTTAGTTAATTATATTGTTTTGTTGTAATTGTCCGTTCCTTTGTCTCAAGTGTTCAAATACCATAATAAAAGAAATGTCCATATAATATCTGTTCATTCAGGTCCTTTTAATATCATACTAATGGTCCATGTTCCTTTCATTAATACTATCTATATTATTACTGTATATTAGTATGCTTGGCGTCCACTATTACCATCATCCAAATTCTAATTACTAACTTCATTAACTGTCTCGTATGTTATACACTTGCCTATTAGTGTCCATATGTCTAGTTTCTCATTCATTATTTAATGTTATGACTATGGTCAGTATCTTATGCTATCTGTATGGTTGTCTCATAATACTCATGTATGCTTTAACATTGATTAACTATTTAGTTTTACTTGCAGGGTCGGGTTAGGTCATGGTCCGTAGTTCCTTCATGTCCCACACGTGTTAGCCGTAATACATATTATTACTATTGAAATGGTTTAGGTTCTCGCTATTATAACCTCTCGGATCTCCTCTGTTGACTGAGCCTCTACCCATTGACTTCTGTTGACTGGTCAGTTGACCAGATTGACTTTTGTTGACTGGTTAAATCAAGTGCAGACCTCCTCTTCTAAGACCTCCACACTCCATCCCTATGGATCCAGTTCACAGTTTCCCATTATAACTTGTCATCCTAATTCATATTAATACTACAATCCTTAACCTACACTTTATATCTTATTATGCTAAGTAGCTAAATACAAATGGATCTAGAGACTTACCCTTTGTATAAATCAGCGGTTACCAGCAATACTCGTTCCCTGTAATCCTCAGTTTTCGAGTCCGCCGTGTAAAGCCACCGCTATCACGAGTCATCAGATACTCCTGCCGTACACGGTGGTCGGAACCCATCGTAACCATCATTATCACTACTGGAACCCGAAACTACCATTGTAACCCGTAACCCTATCATCATTAACCACCATCGTTCACCCTTAAACCCCTAATCAGAACCCAAACCATCACCGCTGCTATCTCAATCGAAGCCCACCACAACCTTTCCCACCGATAGCCGCCGTGACTAGTAGCCGGACACCCTCCGGTTTCCCTTTCTCCTCCATGTCTCTCTCTCCCTCCCTCGCGTCCCTCTCTCTATCTCTCCTCTAGTCGGTTTCCTCTAATCGCTGCTTCTCTCTTTCTCACTTCTTTCTCTCTCTATCGTAGTTCTCTCTCTTTTGCTTTGTTTACTGTAAAGTGTTGTGAGTCTATGTATGATGGTGTATGTGATGTGTTCTAACTTCCAAGTATAAATAACGGTGGGTGGGTTTATGTGTTTTAATTTAAGAGTGCCATGGGCACATGGCATGAGTGCCATGTGTCCCATGGTGACTACTCACCATGTACACAAATCGGGTTCGTTAACGCGTTTCAGCTGGTCTCGCAACGTGTATAATACTTATTTATAATAGTAATATTTGTTTATAATAGTTCGTGTTTTAGTTTCGCACCAAAACATATGGTTTATTATCATCTTTGGTCATTCAATAATTATATATTGGTAATGTTGTGCGAAAAATTTTGGGCCCTAGGTCCGGGGTGTTACAAGACTTGAGCTTTTGGGTGATTATTTATTACTATTTTAAACAAAAGTTTGAATTAAAAATGGAAATGTTTTTTCTTTGTCTTAAATCCGTATGTGACTATAATGAAATATACTTATTTATGTGAAATATACTCTACATCTGTATGATAAGTTCTATTCTCTACATCCATATTATTATGTGAAATATACTTATTTATTTCATTTGAAGATACCTATAAGATTTCACACTAACACTATCCGTTATTCGTTTTCGTAACAATTGCCATCATATCACATTTATTTACCCATATTTGTCCATCCTGATCCTCCCAAACACTGTGAAACATCTTTTAGCCATCATCATGTGATCGTGTATTCTCCTTGACTTACTTTTGTGTCTCTGAATTGTCATTTTCAACCTAGAATATAGTAGTGGGGTAAACGAGCCGAGCCGAGTCGAGCCCGAGCTTGACTAGGCTCGAGCTCGGCTCGTTATGCTCTTTTGAGGCTCGAGCTCGAGCTTGGCTCGGTTCGAGCCTACTATTCTGAGCTCAAGCTCGGTCTCGAAAGTAAATCCTAAGAGCTCGAGCACGGGCTCGGCTCGAGGTAATTAAAAAATAGATTTTAAATGACCTATTCGGCTCGGGCTCGATTCAATAGCTTAAACTAGGGGGTGTTCAAAAAATCCGAATCCGAATTCGAAAAATCCAATAATCTGAATCCGAATTATCCGAAATTTTCGATAATCCGATTTTCGGATATCCGAAAATCGGATTATCCGAAATTTCGGATTCGGATTCGGATCCTGATTTTGAAAAATTTCGGATAATTCGGATTATCCGAATCTGAAAATTAAAAAATAAAAAAAAAACATATATAATATTATATAGACTACATAACACAATACACAATCATAAATCTCTAATCCTCCTAACCCTAAATCCATACTCCCTCTAATCCATAGCAGTCGTTCCCTCTTCTCTTCTCTATAACAGCCTCCGTCCACCTCGTCTCCGAGCTCCATAGCCCCCGTTTACCAAACGGTAAGTTTTTTACATTTTTTGTGTTCTAGTTTCGTTTATCTAACTTCTATTTTTGTTTTTTTAACAGTTCACATTTAGACATAAAAGAGAACGTTTTTTTTTATTATTTTTTTATTTTTATTTTTAAGTTTCGGATTATCCAAGGAGCTGTAAGGTTAGGCAACACAGTTAGATTTTTATATTGGAATAGTGTTGACTGCACTAGTGAAGTATAGAGCGGTATAGCACAGTAAGCCATTACCAAGATTATAGGGTATTTATCAGGATGTTTCGTAGTATTTTCAATATTTTTTTTTACTAATGAATTAGCTATTTGCTTGGTATTTTATTTCTATAACTAGTTGCTTTATCCTCAAGTTGGTATCCGCTTACTTTTAAGACCGTTATTCTTAACTTATATGGGCTGGCAAGCACATTAAACTTTTCATTTATATGGATACTTGCAATGATTGTTATGCAGTGATGGGATGAATGGAGATTTGTGCATTCTGATAAACCTGTGCTTCCCACTGATATACCTTCACCTTTTGTTGACAAGCCGGCGGTGAAGATAATTGTGTGAAGTATGTTTCTATCTAAATGATGTTTCTTTTCCTCTGTGTGTGTAATTTACTGATCAGGTGGGGTTGTGTTGCATTACATTACAGATCAGTCGATTACAAGTGTCCTTCCCATGCTCACATTCCTAAGCTTCCCTGTGGCGTAATAATGCCTCCTAGGTAATATGCATACTTTTTCTGGCTTATCCTTGATTAATTCGTGTTTATTTGTTGGAATCTGCCAATTCTGTTTGATAACCAAATCGTTCATGTGCTGTCAGATTCTAAGACGCCAAGATATGCCACGTCCATATGTTGCTTGTCATGCTAAGAAAAGGAAACAGGAAGCGGTTTATTTGTGGATCTCGCGGCGACTCCACACCAAGGTGGAAACAAAGATGAAGGAAGCAACAGAATGTCATAAATGGAAAATCAGAGGCTGAACATGTAGTTGATGGGTGTCGAAACCATTTGACTGCTGAAAGTCAACAAACCAGACAGAGGCTCAGCAACGCACAAGGCTGGAAATGATGGTATGGGTGATGGCATGCATAGAGATGACAAGCAGGTGAAGGAAACAGAAGAAGAAGAGATTGATCAACGTTGGAATATGCGAGAAACCATCTACTGTGGGAGACAGGGAGCATCAATCATTGGGTGATGAGCCTAAAAGAAAGCATAAAAAGAAGAAGAAACACAGCAGCTTGACGCTCCACAAGTACAGGCTGACGAACATGAAGCAAAGGGTGAAGTTCCCCAGGTGATTAAGAATATGGTCAATAGTGTTGAAGAACCAACAACCAGAACGCGATCATCCAACAATCAGCAAGGCATCCCTTGTTTGCACTCAAGGATACAAAGACGTGTTGACAAATGGAGGGGCACGTGAAAACCAAATGGAATATCTGCTGCTGTTGAGGTCGTGACTAATGTCGAAGTTGGTGGTGAAAACCAAACAAACAAGATGGACAGTGTTAGTGATAAATACAAAAGATTTAGTTGTTGGGCAAATGAAGGATGAAAATACAATGAGTTTCAAGTAGTGAGGAGAGAGCAAACAAAGAAAAAGAGGAAGAAAGTGGATCAAAATGACGAAAGCAAAGCAAGTGATGTACCACCCTATTGAGTCAAGAAAAAGAATCTAGTAAAAGAAGAAAAAAAACACAAGAGTAAAAGCAAGAATGCTGAGATACAAGGAAACTCTCCCAGGGACGAGGAGCCAACAGAGAAAAAGAGGCGGTAAGTTTGTTGTTGGGAGTTGAAGATAGCAATAGTAAAGACAACCCGAACCCACACAAATAGGCAGCTGAATGAAGATGAACCAAAAAGAAAAGAGTATGCTTCAACTAACTTCACCTTCATAATTTTGTGTTTTTTTTTGTTACAAAATATGATATCAAATTTACTGTCAACCCATTTCCAATTTGGGACAATTTTGCAAAATTT